>VBSM01002217.1:43814220-43856049 GCA_008086735.1 Cheirogaleus medius
GTAATATGCAAGGGGTCTAGTTGATAAATTAGACATTACCAAAGGACAGATAGGCAATGTAAGCAGAGAGATGGAAATTCTAAGAAACAAAAAAGGAATCATAGAAATAAAAAATACTGTAGAGAAATGAAGAATGCCTTTGATGGGCTTATTAGTAGACTAGACATGGCTGAAGAATGAATTTCTGAGCTTGAGGATATGTCAATAGAAACTTCCAAACAGAAAAGAACAGAGAAAAAAGACGGAGAAAAACAACAGATTATCCAAGAACTGTGGGACAACTACAAAAGATGTAACAAATGTATAATGCAAATATCAGGGAGATAAGAAAGGGAGAAGGAAACAGAAAAAATATTTGATAAAATAATGACTGAGAATTTCCCCAAATTAATGTTAGACATGAAACCACAGATCCAGAAAGCTCAGAGAACATTAAGCAAAATAAATGAAATAAAAAATATGCCTACATCTAGGCATGCTGTTTTTAAACTAGAGCAAAGCAAAGATAAAGAAAAAAAATACCCTGAGGAAAAAACACCTTCTCTATAGAGAACCAAAAATAAGAATTGCATCCAACTTATCCTCAGAAACCACACAAGCAAGATAGGGGAGTAAAACATTAAAAGCGTTGAGAGAAAAAAAGCATCAACTTCAAATGCCATACTCTGTGAAATTATCCTCCAAAAGTAAGGAGAAATAAAGCCTTTCTCAGACAAATGAAAATTGAGGAAATTTGTTGCCAGTAGACCTGCATTGTAAGAAATGTTAAAATAAATTCTTTAGAGAGAAGAAAAAATAATAGGGCAGAAACTTGGACCTATAAGAAAGACCTCGACCATAAAGGAAGAAGACAGTTTATTTAAAATAAGAGCAACTTGTCTGGGCATGGTGGCACATGCCTGTAGTCCTAGCTACTTGGAAGGCTGAGGTGGGAGAATTGCTTGAGCCTAAGAGTTGGAGGTTACAGTGAGCTATGACCATGCCACTGTACTCCAGCCTGTGCACAGTAAGACGCCATCTCAAAAGAAATTTTTTAATAAAATAAGAGCAACAATTTATTCAATTATGGATATATGCTTATGTATATACCATATATACATATATATCTCTTTATATATGCTTATATATAAGTGAAATGAATTACAGCAATAATACAGGGGATGAGAGACAAGAATTAGGATTATTTTATTACTACACATACAACCCATGAAGCAGCATAGCATTATTTGAAAGTGGACTTAGTAAAGGCACATTGTAAACTCTATGGCAACCACTAAGAAAAGAAGTATAACTGATATACTAAGAAAGATAATGGAATCATATGAAATGCTCAATGAAAACCACAAAAGATGGGAAAAGAGTGGAAGACAAAAGGAGGAATGATGAACAAGGACACCAAATAGAACACAGTAACAAATATAGTAGATATTAATCTGACTGTATATCAATAGTCACTTTGAATGTCAATGATCTAAATGCCCAATTAAAAGAGTTGCCAGAGTGGATCAAAAAACAAGATCCAACTATATATTGTCTACATGAAATCCACTATAAATATAAATACACTTATAGATTAAAGGTAAATGAAGAAAGATATACCACACTAACTCTAATCAAAAGAAAGCTGGAGTAGCTATATTAATTTCAGACAGGGACAACTCCAAAGCAGGGAAAGTTATCAGGGATAAAGAGAGGCATCATATAATGATAAAGGAGTCAATTCTCAAAGAAGATGTAAATATCCTGAATCCATATGCTCTATCAATAGAGCATCAGACTAGGTAAGCCAAAAACTGATAGAACTGCAAGGAGAAATAGATGAATCCACTGTTATAATTGGAGGCTTCAACACCTCTCTATCAGAAATGGACTGATTCAGCAGGCAGAAAATCAGTAAGGAGACAATTAAAGTCAACAACATGATCAAGCAACAATAGCAGGATACACATTCTGCTCAAGCTCACATAGAACATCTACCAAGATAAACCCCATTCTGGGCCATAAAACATACCTTAAGTGAAATCATACAATGTCTGCTCTCAGATTACCTTAGGATTAAACTAGAAATCAGTAACAGAAATAAATGGAAAATCCCAAAATATGTAGAAGCTAAACAATATACTTCTAAATAAAACATGAGTTGAAGAATAAATCTCAAGGGAAATTAGCTAGATGAAAATGAAAACACCAAAGTTTATGGGATTCAGCAAAATTGCTTAGAGAGAAATTTTTAGCATTGAAATCATAATTAGAAAAGAAAAAAGATCTAAAATTAATAATCTAAGCTTTCACCTAGGACACTAGGTAAAAAAGAATAAACTAAATTTAAAGTAAGCAGAAGGAAAGAAATAACAAAAATTAGAGCAGAAATCAATGAAATTGAAAACAGAAAATCGGTAGGGAAAATCAATGAAACTGAAAGCTGCCTCTTTGAAGCAGCTTTGAATTTTGAATTTTATTGAAGATCAATAAAATTAATAAGCCTATAGACAGGTTAACTAAGAAAAAAAGAGAGAGGACACGAGTCACTAATAGCAGAAATGAAAGGGGGGGACTTCTGTATAGCCTATGGACATTAAAAGGATAGTAAGGAAATACTATGAATGACTCTATGCTCACAAATTTGATAATCTAGATGAAATGGATCAATTCCTTAAAAGACACCATCCACAAAACTCACACAAGAAGAAATAGTCAATCTGAATAGGTCTATCTCTACGAAAGAAATTGAGTCAATGATGAACAACCTCTGAAACAGAAAGCACCAGGCCCAGGTGAGTTCACTGGTACATTATACCAAACATTTAAGGAAGAAATTATACCAATTCCTTACAATCTCTTTCAGAAGATAAAAGCAGAGGGAATACTTTCTAACTCATTCTATGAGGCCAGCATCACCCTAATATCAAAACCAGACAAAGACATTAAAAGAAAAGAATACTACAAACCACTGTCTCTCATGAACATAGATGCAAAAATCCTCAACAAAATATTAGCAAATCAAATCCAACAATGTATAAAAAGAATTATACCCCACAAACAAATGAAATTTCTTCCAGATATGAAAGACTTGTTCAAATTCAAAAATAAATTAATATAATCCATCACATCAATAGACTACAGAAGAAAAATCATATGATCATATCAACAGATGCAGAAAAGCATTTGACAAAATCCAACACCCATTCATGATAGAAGAAAAATACCAGTAAACTGAACAGTAAACGGAACATAGGGGGAACTTCTTCAACTAAACAAATAATATCTACCAAAAAATCTACATCTGATATGATACTTAATGGTGACAAACTAGAAGCTTCTCACTCAGATCAGGAACAAGGCAAGAATTTCTCCTCTCATCACTCCTTTCTAACATTATACTGAAACTCCTAGCTAATGCAGTAAGATAAGAAAAAGAAATAAAATGTATACTGATGGTAATAAAAATAAAAATAATAAATAAAAGTGTCTTTGTTTGCAGGTTACATGATTGCCTATGTAGAAAATATGAAAGAATTGACAAAAAAAAATCTCCTGGAACTAATAAGAAGTTATAGTAAGTTTGCAAGATATAAGGTTAACATATACAAGTCCATTGCTTTTCTATATAGCAGCAATGAAAAAGTGGAATGTGAAATTAAAAACATAATACCATTTACATTAGCATCTTCAGAAATGAAATTCTTTGATATAAATCCAACAGACTATGTACAAGATCTAGATGATGAAAATCTAAATATAATCTTGCAGATATAACTACATCTTGATGATATATCTACATCTTGATTATATATCCACAAGATGATATATAGGGCTATATCTATAAAACTCTGTGGAAAAAAGTCAAAGAAGTACTAAATAACTAGATATTCCATGTTTAGAGATAGGAAGACTCAATAGTGTCGAAATGTCAGTTCTTCTCAACTTCATCTACAGGTTCAATGCAATCCCAATCAAAATTCCATCAAGTTACCTTGTAGATATTGACAAACTGGTCTAAAATTTATAGAAAGAGGCAAAAGACTCAGAATAGCCAACACAAGATTGAAGGAGAAAAGCGAAGTTGGAGAACTGACACTACCTGACTTCACAACTTACTATAAAGCTACAGCAATCAAGACAGTGTGTAATTGGTAAAATGCAAATATATATGTGTGTGTATATATATATATATATACACACACACACGAATAGAATGGAATAGAATAGAGGGCCCCAAAATAGACCCATATAAATATAATAAACTGATTTTGACAAAGGAGTAAAGGCCATATAATAGAGAAAATAGCCTTTTCAACAAATGGTGCTGAAACAACTGGTTATCCACATGCAAAAGAATGAATCTAGAGAAAGACCTTACATCCTTCACAAAAACTAACTCAAAGTGGATCATAGAGCTAAACATAAAGCATAAAACTATAAAACTTTAGAAGATAACTTAGGAGAAAATCTAGTTAACCTTGGGCTTGAGGATAACATTTTGGATATAACAAAAAAAGCAGGATCCTTGAAAAAAAGAATTGATAAGCTGGACTTCATTAAAGTCAAAAATTTATGCTCTGTGAAAGACACTATCAAGAGAATGGAAAGACTAGCCAAAGACTGTGAGAAAATGTTTGCAAAAAAAATAACTGATAAAAGACTATTACCCAAAATATTCACGAATTCATAAAAATCAACTATAAGAAAACAACCTGATTGAAAAATGGGCCAAAGACTTTAACAGACATCTCACCAAAGAAGACATACAGATGGCAAATAAGCATATGAAAAGATGTTCCTCATATGTTATCAGTTAAATAAAAACTAAAACAACAACAAGACACTACCACACACCAATTAAAATGGGAAAAAATCCAGAACACTGGAAACACCAAATGCTGGTGAGGATGTGGAGCAACAGAACTCTCATTTATTGTTGGTGGAAATGCAAAATGGTACACCCACTTTTGAAGACAGTTAGGAAGTTTCTTACAAAACTGAATATATTCTTAGCATACAATTCAGCAATCACTCTCCTTGGTATTTACCCAAAGAAATTGAAAACTTATGCCCACACAAAACCTGCCCATGGATATTCATACCTTTTTATAATTGCCAAAACTTGAAGTTAAGATGTCTTTCAGTAAGTGAACAGATTTTTAAAAAACCTGTGGTATATGTACTCACCAGCAAATTGATTTCACTGATCAACACCTAAGTGCACATACAAGAATAACATTTATTGGGCATCGAGTAGATGGGAGGGGGAGGAGGGGATGGGTATATACATACATAATGAGTGCGATGCACACTGTCTGGGGGATGGACACGCTTGAAGCTTTGACTTGGGCCGGGGGGCAAGGCAACATATGTAACCTAAACATTTGTACCCCCATAATATGCTGAATAAAAAAGAAAAAGAAAAAAATGAGTGCTATATAAAAACTGTGGTATTTTTATTATTAAGCATTGAAAAGAAATGAGCCATGAAATCATGAAAAGACATAGAGAAAACCTAAATACATATTACTAAGTGAAAAAATCCAATCTGAAAAGACTACACACTGTATAATTCCAACCGAATGACTTTCTGGAAAAGTCAAAACTATGAAGATAATAAGAAGATCAGTGTCTGTCAGGGGTTAAGGGAAAATAGGTGGAAAAAAGAGGATTTTTACAGCACTGAAAATATGCTGTATGATACTATCTGGTGGACACATGTTATTATAATTTGTCCAAACCCATGGAATATACAATACCAAGAGTGAAGCCTAATATAAACTATGGACTTTGGGTGATAATGATGTGGTTCATCAATTGTAACTAATGTGCCATTCTGGTTGGGGATGTTGACGAATGGGGAGACTATGGGTGTGTGGAGGCAGGGGGTATATGGGGTATCTCTTTTTCTTCCTCTTAATTTTGCTGTAAGCCAAAAACTGCTCTAAAAATAGCTGTAAAAAGTCAATTCCATCTACCTTTAATTCAAGGATGGTGATTAAATCAGAGCGTTTTATATTGTGAGAGACACATGTTGGAACCAAATTATTCATCTCATCCTATCTATTTATTTGTAGAGTATATATAGTTAATATATCTATTAAATAATGAATTTATATTATACATAATATATACTATATGTATCTGCTGATATATAGTGGATGTTTTACATATTCATGTAATTTCTCTCTCTATCATTTGTATGCTAGGGACTGATAGGAGCATTAAGACACATAGTTGCTGCTCTCAAGGAGCTTATAGGTAGTGAAGGAGTTGGAGACAGACATAAATAACCATGACATTCATAGAAAGATTGTTCTGTATAAGGTATGCAAATAAAACTATGTGGAGATCAGGATCAAAAGAAATTATTTCTGGTTGAAGGATGTATAGAAAAAATGATATCATAATTTTTTCATCTAAACTAGTATACTTTTAAGAATGAAAGGGAAGCAATTGATAATTATGGAAAATAGGTGTTAACCAGGACTGTTGCAGGCAAACCAGGACATACAAACACCTTAGAGGGAAAGTCTTAAAGAAGAGATGGCATTTCATCTAAGCATTGAAATATGTATAGGAACTGGACGAATAGAATAGGATGAGGGTATGATAGAAGCAATAGCAAAAGCAAAGTCATAGACATGCCCTTTAGAATATGGGCGGTTTTTGAAAATCAAAGATGAGAAATTTATGTCCTGGAAGGATCCACAAATATGGTTCCTGTATCAGCCATGATCCTGGAGGGAATCAGTTGACATAATCAAGTGGGTAATTTAATAAAGTGATTATTTATAGAACTGCATGAAGGTTTAGGAAACAATGTGGATAATTAAACTTTCAGCACCAGCACCAACTGTGAGCTATTTCCCCACTCTAAGCTTGAAGTAGCAAGGGGAATTGGGACTTCTGGAACCTGACAAGGGCTGCTTGACAGGCTGTGTGACTTACAGGAAAAACCACAGCCAACTTACTGTGACCTGGAACAAAGAATGTATCCCAAACAAAGATTATAGCTGAAAGCCAGTTCAATAAGAGAGAAGATAAAAAGTTTGATTTTGGACATAGATTTATGAATGGATGAAACAAAATGTATAATTAAAGTTTGGGAAACATTAAAATTCTTAAGGGATCAACTGAATGATAACAATGTGTTAACAAGGATAACACACTTATTCCTTTTTTCCTCTACCTTTCTGGGGTATGGACTAGTCTTTACGGTCTAATTTTTTGTATCTCTTTTATTTATAATTGCAACTTTTTAATTCAAATATTTTATGTAGCTCCTTGATATGTATGTATGTATCTATGTGTATATATATAAATATGTAAACAAAAACACCTCCTGATAAGTGAAGTTTTAAAGACTTAATATTGAGATAAAATTAAAGATCCTTCCTGTGAAAGGATTTCCAGCTACAGCAACTTGAAAAGTTCCTATAAGCCTATAAGTCATAAGGATAAAGTGTTTTTTGACCAAGGCTTCTCACTCATAGGATTATTTGGGAGTTGAACTCTAATATGACTAGAATAATTTTAATGAATAGGCTTTGTCTTTTTAGCATATGCCTGGATTTTGGACTTATTTATCTTTGTTACCATTCTGTCTAGCTTTTATTCATCTTTGCCCCTAATACATTTTTCTCTTACAATCCCTATCATTAGATCTACCCTAGTATTCCAGTTTGGTGGTTGGACTCTTGCTAACACATGTTAGAACTTCTTGAGCCAAAATTGTTGTTGGTAATGCTAAGTATCATTTAGATTTTGATTTTTGAGCTCCATTTCATGTTAGTATAGCCTATTTTTAATAAAACTTCTCATTCCTCCCCCTATACTAAATATTCGATAGAATCATCACCTATTCTCTTCTATTATTTCCATTTAATTTTTTGCACTCATCACAGCATGGAATTCATTAGCACCTGCAAATGAAACAGGTTTAGTTCTAGAATCCAAGCCTTCTCAGGTGCCAAAGCATGGTACAATTACCTAAGACATATCACATTTGAGCTTGATAATCAGGTTTACCATTTTTAAATACTCCTGTCCCATGAATTCCTTGAGACTTCATTAATTTGTTCACTCAGCATATGTTTTTATTAACTATCTTCTATTGCTTGGCACTGTCCTAAGTGCTCAACAAATGATGGTTGAATAAATAGATGAATCTGTCTTCTTTCTCTACCACATCCCTGAAATTATGCTGGCCAAACACACTACTGACTACTTCCATTTCTAATCCAATGTATACTTCTCAGTTTTTATCTTATTTGTACATTTGCTTCTTGTAACTCTAGTGCTTTCTTTCCCCCTTTTTAAAAGCCCTCCTTTCACTTCTGAGGCACCAATCTCTCTTATTTATCCCCTACATTTCTGACTCTGTCTCTTGTCTCTCTTTTGATGAGTCCTCTTCTTCTGCTATGGCCAACTGCCTCCAAGATGGTCACTAACGACTCTTGCCTTCTGGTGTTTACACCCTGTGTAGTACCCTCCCACCCTGAGTAGGGCTGACCTATGTAATCAACCCCATAGGATATTGCAGAAATGGCATTGTGTGACTTCTGAGGTTAAGTCATAATAGACATTGTAGCTTCCACTTTACTTCTAGGATCACTTGCTTTGGTGGGGAGCCAGCTGCCACGTTCTGAGGACATTTGCAGACATTCAATTAATAAGGCATGGAGGTCTCTAATAGACAGCATCAACTTGTCAGAAATGTGAGTAAAACATCTTAGGAACAGCTCTAGTCAAGTATGCAGACAAGGAGAAGCCCTTGCTGACCTCTTCTCTACAAAATCATGAGATGCCCTGATTCAGACTCACCCTCCTAACCAACTTTAATATTACTGACCCACAGAAACAATTTGAGATAATTAGTGTTTATTTTTATTTAAGCTGCTAAAATTTTGTGTAAATAATTAATATATCTGCCTATCTGTTAAATATTATCAAGTTTTCCTTCTGATTATGATGGAAAAGTTGATAGATTAAATCTCCCAGTAGAAAAAACTATGAAAGCTAGGTAAAATTCAAAAGAATGGCTGTTTTAAAGAATAAGTGAGAAATCAAAATGACCAGGTAGTGAGAGGTCAATATCCCAAAGAGAAGGAAAACACAGAGAGTTGGGCCCAATACTTACAGCCATTTCCTCCTCAGGGCATTTACTATTTCACACTGAAGGCCATGGAGGCTGAACACAAAGTGGCAGCCTACGGTTTGGAACAGTCTCACTGGGCCAGAGAGACAAAAATTGAACTTCAGAGTTATCAAGATAGTCATAAGTTAGGAGGCCAAGATTCTAGAGTAAAGGAAACTACAGATAACTGAGCCTGGCATTCTGCACAGTTTTTTCTTAAGGCATTTGCTGACTTCTAGGCTAAGGTATATGAAATGTGAGACTCCTACAAACACAAATCATCTTGTAGGTATTAAAAGAGCTAAAAACCTAAGGAGAGTTTTCATTAATCTCAAAATCCTGGGAAAACAAAACTGAAATGAATACACATTAAAGAGGAGGAAATCTAACAATCCCTCTAGATTTAGTTGAGATATCAGAGATGGTATGCCCTTTGAATTATGGCAAATTGGAAATAGGTTGTCCTTAAATGCATTAAGTTGATTTGCCTGCACTTTCTACTTACCAGAAGGAAATTATACCCTCTCTGGAAGAAAATAGCATCAGTGAGAGCCTCAACAATTTTTCAGACATGGAGCCTGGGATATAACACATAATTTGTAGACACACAAAGAAACAGGATCAATTAATAAAAAGCAAAGAGGTGGGAACAGACAATGGAAACAGATACTTGATTAAAATCCGTTTTAAAAAGAAAGTAAATAAAATACATTAATATCTCACTGGGAAACAAGAACTTATGAAAATAATCAAATAAAAAGTCAATAATTAAAAAATAAAATAATACATGAGTTTAGAGACAGCAGGAGTAATGACAGTAAATAGGAATATAGGTCATCTAAAAAGGAAAATATGATGGAAAATACTGAAGAGAACACACAGATACATGGGAAGTGATGAACATATTTAACATATATGTAATTCGAATTCTAGAAGAAGGAGGAGAGAATAGAACAGAAGCAATACTAGAAAACCTAATGGCTGAGAATTTTCCAAAATTAATATAAAAGACCAAACTGCAGATATAAACCATGATATAAACCTAAGGAAGGATAAATACAAAAAAACCACTACATTTGGGCATGTATAGTAAAATTGCTGGAAACAAACGAGAAAATCGTAAGAGTAGGTAGAGGAAAAGTCACATTAATTTAAAAAATTCTCAAGATGATAGCAACCAGAAGGCAAAAAGAAAATACCTTCCTAGCAAAATTATCCTTCAAAAATGAAGGAAAGTAAAGGTTTTTTTCACAAAGCAAAAATCAAAATATTTATTTTCAGCAAAATGACACTAAAAGAAAAATACTAAAAGAGTTCCTCAGTTCGAAGACCAATGGTCCCTTGGAGGAAGTATGGTAGTATAAGAAAGAATGAGGCACACCAGAAAGGTTTATGTCCCCTTTGGCAACCCATTTTTGAGGAGTAGACTATCCCTTAAGTAGGATTTGTCTAATGTTTTCTCATGGTAAGACCAGGGATACTTGGGGTTAAGTCCACAAAAATGCCATTTTCATCATGTCATATAATTGTACATACTGTCTATTATTTGTCAATGTTGATGTGAACTTTGATCACTTGGCTGAGGTAGTTTTTGTCATTTTTCTCCCCTGTAAAGTTAATCTTTTTCTTGCCTTTCCATACTGTACTCTTTGAAAGGAAATCACTATAGCAATGTATACTTAGAGAGTAGGGAGCTACACTCTAACTCCTTAAGAGCAGAGTATCTGCATAAACTATTTGCAGTTCTTAAGCATGGGATATTTGTCTCTTATCTGCATTATTAATTTTTTAATAATTTATATCAGGATGGACTCATGGGTATTTTATACTTTGGATTATAATCTAATACCGCTTTATTTTGTTGCTCACATCATTTCAGCCTTGACTTCTTTTCCTTTGGATAGATACCCGGTAGTGGGATTGCTGGATCAAATGGTAGGTCTGCTTTTAGTTCTTTGAGGAGTCTCTATATTGTTTTCATAGAGGCTGCACTTATTTGCAGTCCTACCAACAGTGTCTAAGCATTCCTTTCTCTCTGCATCCATGCCAGCATCTATTGTTTTTGGACTTTTTAATAAAAGCCATTCTAACTGGAGTAAGGTGATATTTCATTTTAGTTTTAAATTGCATTTCCCTAATGTTTAGTGATGTTGAGCATTTTTTTCATATGTTTATTGGCCATTTGTCTATCTTCTTTTGAAAAGCTTCTGTTCATGTCTTTTGACCACTTTTTAATGGGGCTGTTTGGTTTTTTTCTTGCTGATTTGCTTGAGTTCTTTGTAGATTTTTGTTAATAGCCCTTTATCAGATGTATAGCTTGTGAATATCTTCTCTTACTCTATAGATTGTCTATTTGCTCTCTTATTTCCTAACTGTGCTGAAGCTTTTTAATTTAATCAAGTCCCAGTTATTTATTTTTGTTGTTGCTGTCATTGCCATTGGGATCTTCTTCATAAATTCTTTGCCTAGGCTGATATCTAGAAGAGTTTTTCTTACATTTTTTTCTAGAATTCTTATGGTTTCATGCCTTACATTTAAGTCTTTTATCCACATCGAATTAATTTTCGTGAGTCGTGAAACATATGGACCCGGTTTCATTTTTCTGCATGTGGTTATCCAATTTCCCCAGTACCATTTATTAAATAGGGCTTCTTTTCCCAGTTCATATTGTTGTCCACTTTGTGAAAGATCAGTTGGCTGTATGTGGATGGTTTTATATCTGGGTCTTCTCTTCTGTTCCATTGGTCTATGTCTCTACTTTTGTGCCAATATCATGCTGTTTTGGTTCTACAGCCTTGTAGTATATTTTGAAGTCTGGTAATGTGATGCTTCCAGCTTTGTTAGTTTTGTTTAAGATTGCTTTGGCTATTCAGGCTCTTTTCTGCTTCCAAACAAAGCATAGAATTATTTTTCCTAGATCTGTGAAATATGACATTGATATTTTGATGGGATTTTTATTGAATCTGTAAATCACTTTGGGTGCTATGGACATTTTAACAATGTTGATTATACCAATCCATGAGCGTATGTTTTTCCATTTGTTTCTGTCATCTGCAATTTCTTTCCTCAGTGTTCTATAGTTCTCTTTGTAGAGATCTTTCACCTCCTTGGTTAAATATATTCCTAGGTATTTTATATTCTTTGTAGCTATTGTGAGTTGTAGTGAGTCTTTAATTTGACTCTGAGCTTGACTGTTATTGGTGTATAAGAATGCTACTGATTTGTGTACATTGATTTTGTAACCTGAGGATTTGCTGAATTTATTTATCAATTCCAGGAGTCTTATGAAATATGTAAACTGAGTCTAGATTTTTTTAAAAAAATGTATGTCTATTTGTTGAAAAGTCTATCTTTTCTCCGTTGAATTGTTTTTACTCCTTTGTTAGAGATTAGTTGATTGTGTTTGTTTTGGTCTCTTTTAAGCTCTCTCTTCTAGTCGATTGATCTACTCTCTATTTTTTGTCTTTACCATGCTGTGTTCATTCTGTAGTTTAATAGTAAGTCTTGAAATCAAATGAGGTCAGTCCTTCAACTTCATTCTTTTTCTTAGTATTGTGTTGGTTATTCTTGTCTTTCCATATAAACTTTAGAATCACTTTGTTTACATCTGTGAAATAGCTTGTGGAGCCTTCCAATTTATGATCACAGAAAATATTTCCATTATTTATTTATTTTATTTCTTTCAGAATATTAACTCTTTAAATAATAATAATGATTTCAAAATATGGCTCAGAAAACTACTAAAAGTAGAAAGTTTTCTTAATTGAATAATATGTATCTACAAAAAAGCATAGGACACATTATAGTTAATGATGAAATATTGATAGCTTTCCCTTCATATTGGAGAAGAAACAATAATGTCCTCGGTTACCACCTTTTTAAATGTTGTATTCGAGGTTCTAGTCTGATCAATAAGAAAAGAGTAAAAAAAAGAAAAGATATAATCCCAATAAGTATTATTTTGACATAACTCAATAAAATTTTTTACAAAACACCAAAAAAAAAAAGTTTATTGCTACAACAAGCCAGCAATAAACACAACTGAATGACACTTCTAAATCTTCAATGGAATTATAAGACCTGAATGTTCTCCTTCACTATTGTATTTGTTAAAACTGAAACCACAACTTCTGACAAGAACTTTAATATTCTCAAGCAGCATAGATACTTAAAGAGGCAAAGACAATTATTATCAAATTTACTTCCTATGTCTGATCATGTAATTGAGAAGCCTTTCGTGCTAGGCTGTAATATTACTATACGTTTTAAGTGACCATCCTGCGTACTTTTAAGAACTCAATATCTTCTTTTTTCTACAAACTCTCCACAGAAAGAGCTGTCAAGAAAATTGTTCTAAAATCCAACAATGCACAGAAACTCATTCTTCATTTCTACTTCTTTCCTCATGATGGAAAATGTAGTCAGTTTTTAACTTGGCCTAAAAATCTGCGAAAGCAATGCCAAACTTCCTATCATACAAAAAGAAAGTCCAAATTGGTTATTAGGCAAGAAAGCACACTACTTCTAAATGCTTCAATTATTCTGGAAACACTAGCACCTTCCTTTCAGTGAGTATCAAATAACCGTGGATTAAGTCACCATTGTAATAATTTCAATTAAACAGCAAAAGTTACCTAGTGAGTATTCTTAGTACTATCTGAAAATGGGGAGGAGAAGGAAGTGCCAACAAGATTTAGATAACATCCCAAACTATAAATTTAAAACCTGACTGTTGGGATAGCCATCAACAACCTGAAATTTCTTACTCTAAAAAACATTACCAATCAAGCGAATTTTTTTTAAAAAATCTGAGATCTTATCTTTCTTCCAGAAAAAGCACAGTATTTTTTTCTAAACACATACCAGTCAGGGTTTTGCCAATTAACTCATGTGGATGGCTTCATACTCCCAGACCAAACGGTATAGCTAGCTGCTGGGAAAAAAGTTTTTATAGTTTAGGAATGTATCACATGAAGTGCTCACTCAAGACGTGTGAAGATGATTTTTAATTTCTACAATAGTGGAATGTTAAAGCACATCAGAAAGTGAAAGTGTTTTAAAACACTAAGCCCTGTTCCCTGCCTGGTAGAACCAAATGATAAGATATTACTAAATCCTTCAATACAAAAACTTTCCAAAATAATCTATTGAACTTGATTTTGCGGTTTAACCTTTTATATTTTGATGGCAGTGAGAGAGAACCCAGGGCTATAAGTTTCTTAGCAAAAAAAGAAAAGAAAAGTTCAATATTTGATTTACTCACAAGGCTTAAAATAAGGAAGGAAAATATAAAATAAGTTTTCCTTGCTTGGTGACCATGATTTTTAATTACCTGTATTTATATTGTATTCAGGCTACACCTGGGTATGGATGACTAACTTGGATATAGAAAACATCAGCATCACATCTGGCAGACTTACGAATGAGACAGACTTCCCAATCAGTACAACAGTAGTCAGGGTGAGCAAGAAAAAGACTTTCTCAAGAGACTGACATTAACACTTTTTGACAGAACTGAAATAAACTGAATTACAGAGCAAATTTACTGAAATAAAGAAAATTCTTTTCATGTAAAAGCTAGATTTTTACCCACCCACCCCCACCCAAAGTGTTTCAATTATGATACACCATACAACTGGTTCAGAAAATAAAGTGTAGTATTTAGCAGCTGGGCATCCTAATTACTGAGAGAAGAACCTGGGGTTCATCCTTCCTTGGCTACCGCTGAGGTCAGCACCATTGGGAGCAGGGAGAGCCTCTCATTTTTCAACACAAAGCCCCAGACTAAGAGATCACAGAACATGTTCTCTATTTTCTTCACGTCATACTTCCCGCCATCTTAGCGCTTCCTCAGGCAGTCATTTTTCAGGCTGAGAAGGTAGAAATCAGGGCACTCTCATTGATAAAAGTAGAGCAGTGGAGGGGCTGGGAGTGGTCCCCATCAGGCACACTGTGGAGGAACAGCCTCGACAGCTCTCTAGCAAGAAGTCAAACTCCTGAGAGAATCTTTCACATCCAGATGAAATTCCTTCTCCTGACCTGGGCTCAGTGACAAGAATTTCTGTAACTGCATCTCCAGTCACTAGTGTTTCTGTTTCCAAATACACAACAAATACTGGGAAGACCAAGCGCTGCAACACAGACTTCCAGAGTTCATGAATTCTGTGACACTGTTCAGCAGGAAACATGGGCTTCAAAGAGGTTGGATGTGTTTTACTGTAGCAAAATGTTCCTGAGGTTTCAAACACCTCTTTGGAATGTCCTCAAACCCAGTACTCTGATGGGCCCCTTGCAGTAGAATTAAAATCTCTCAAGCTATTTGTTCTAAACTGTCCAACTTTTCGGATTTCCTCTTGGATTTCCTGCACCCTTGGGAAGATCTCACTCAGAGACATGGTGCTGGCCAGGGTGACCAGAGAAGTGCCTCTGGAGACAAGCAGCACAGTCATTCTCAATGCCGCTGCCCAATAAAGTGTTTAATAAAGAAAATATAGGTATGTCTGTTCCCTACTGAAACCCTCACTGACCCCCTAACTCCAAAGATAAAATGTCTTAGACCCATACAAAGAATAGAAACACTCCTGGGAGAGGAGGCTTTCATCATCTGAATTTTTCTACATGTTCAGGCTTATCTTTTATTCTTCCTCCTTTTAACTTTATGATAGATTATACTGAACTGTCTATGACTTTCCAAAAATACCATATTGTATAATAGATCTATGACTATAAATACATAGAGGCTACTCTGCCTGGAACATCTATCTCCTATTCTGCCTGGATTTTTTGTTGTTGTTACTTCAAAACTCATCTCAAACATCAAGTCCTTCAGAAAAGTAAATTATTCCTTCCTCAGTATTCCCACTATACACTGTATACATTTGTGTTTTGCCTCTTTTATTATCTTTGAAATTCTTTGTTTACCTTTTTATCTCCAACGTTAGAATGTGAGTTCCCTGTGGGTTAAGCTCCCTACGACTTCCCCATTTATTGCCATACGTGTCATGCCTGACATGGCATATGGCCAAGTATGGATCCAGTTAATGGATTGAATTAATGAGTCTCTGATCCAAAAATAATTAGGTTAAAAAGTACTGTTCATATTGTGGCCACATGTGCACATAGAGATGATACAAAAACTACGGATGTACAACTATAACCATACTTAGGTGGGATGCCAGTGGAAGGATGAGCCCTCTTTCAGAGAAATAGCATTTGATTGTTGAATTGATTGATGTAGTTCTCTACAACTTGTTTTTGAGTGGAAGAAAGTCTTGAGGTATACTGGATATTTCTGGGTTGCCTAGCAACAGAATTTAACCTTCAATATTGCCTTCCTGTCTTAGTGGTTACAGAAGAGCATGTCATCAAGCCAGTCAAACCGTCTCTGATCAGCATCTTTCGGTTCTAATTTTTTAAAACCTTTAGATAGAAACGAATGTGCTGCATCACAGTAGTTTGAAATAAAATGCTTTTGAAAATCTAGAAGTGGGGTAGTCTGAAGTCCTAAGATTTCTATGAGCAGAAATCCTCTCGACATCATTTTCATGATGCCAAATCCAAAGGAAAACAGGCCTTTCTAATTAACTAGTACATTGTAAGAAAAAATCTAATTGGAAAATAAAATTCTTGGGTAAATTTTATGGGATTCTTATAGTAATACATTTCTCTCAAAATCAAAGCAATCTTAGGCTTTTGATTAAATCAATTAAAATGAGATTGAAAATGAAACAATACCAGGAAATGACTTGGTGATTTTATGTAAATTAAGAAAAGTCATAGATATATCTTCTTTCTCCCCTTTAACATTTAACTTTGGAGATTTTCCAGCTCTGATGAAGTTAAATCAATATTTGAATCTTTGGATAACTAACACCTTAAAACAAAGGGATAATGACCAATAATACATAAAACTATACTTATTTTACCAGTGCATAAACCTGAAAATTCATTCATTGAATAAATAAGTATTTTAATACTTAAAAATACTTTAATAAGTATTTACTGTAGTCTAAGTACAGCACCAGATGCCAGGGGCACAATGAGGAGAAAAATAGATGAGTTTATGCCCTTTCATAAGCATTAGACCTCCCTCCCCATGAATCTGCTTAATTCTTTTCTCTCTGTAGATGTCTCTCCTTATTAGTCCACAGATCCTAAGTTACATTTCTTCTTTTAAAGGCCAACCTGTACAGTATTGTTTTGAATCCCTATTCCAAATATCGAGGAGAACTGATCTGATTAGTCTAGAACCAGTCACCTGTGGCAGAGGGAAAGGGCATTGCAGCAAAAGCATAGCTGCTGATGGCATACCACTGCGTGTGAATGGTCCAATCAAAGTATCTGATTTTTGGTAGACACCTTTAAAAATACCTTCTACAAGCATGCAGACCTGAAGGATATTTCTTTCATGAGTTGATACATCCCAAATAAAGCATTTTGAAGAACTTCCTAAATGTCTGAAGACCCTAGTTCAAATTCCAGCAATCCATTCCTGCTCCATGAGTCTAGGAGGATAATTTGAAGTAGGTAAATAACACTGTATTGATGGGCTTCTAGTCTCTCGTGCATTTGTTGACTCCTCTGCTTTTATTTTATCATTATGTAAACATCTAAAACTACAGAAATATTTTTGCATATAAATAAAATATTCCCTTGTCCCCTTATTCATATTTCCATTGTGTTCCTCTACTCCAAAACAAAACTTATTTCTTCACCTCCTACTGACTCCTCAACCCACTTCAATCTATCTTCTCTTCCTGAAACTTCCCTGAAACTGCTCTTACCAAGGACATGACTGAATATGCACTATGTGATTAAATATTAAGAACAAATTTGTGTCCTATCTTATTTAACCTCTTAGAAATATTTGGCTTCCTCACTATACTTCCTCCATAAAACTATTATTTTCTGAAATCTTATGACAACACATTCTCCTAGGTAGCAAGGATAAGATTTTTGTGAAGAAGCACATTGGAGTTAAGGATCTCTTAACCCTTGGTGGGGAGGTAGGAGGAGGAGAGGGGAGAGTAATGTCCCACATGTGGACTCTGTGTGAGAATAGAATGGAGAGAAGACTTGCTGACATCAAGAGCGGTGCTTCCTTGGGATCCCAATGTGAAGTGGATAGACATCTCTTCCCCAGGTGCTTTTGGGTCTGAGAGTAATCCTGTGCTGTTCAAGTTATTTTTCTCAACACACCTCTGCTAGAAGTCATAGGTAAGAATGCTGAAATCAAGATGGAGGAAAAAGTTATTTAGTCTCTTTTTATCCTTTTTAACCTTCAATAGGGTATGCGGTGACTAAGAGATACTAGCACACTCTGCCTCCAGCATGGATATTCAAAGGCATATGGGATACCCAACAATTATAAGCCCAAATACACCATATTAGCTCATAACTACAAACTAGGGTTTATAGTTACTCTTAGTTCCTTCTCCTTCTGCCATCCCTCCAGTGGAAAGCCAGGCCAGTTATGGGATCACTTCACCTGTTACCTTTCCTTGGGTATAATAGTCCTGTACTGCCTGTTTTCCAATATCTAACAATAGTCATTTCATAAATTCTATCCAGTATTATTCTTGCTTACAACAGAAGGGCAAGTTCAGAACCAGTTACTTGCCATGCTGGAAGTGGAAGTCCATAATTATAATTATTTTTAAATGTATCAAATTCTCAGGGCTGGGCATGGTGGCTCATGCCTGTAATCCTAGCACTCTGGGAGGCAGAGCTGAGAGGATTGCTTGAGCTCAGCAGTTCTATCTAGACCAGCCTGAGCAAGGGAGAGACCCCGTCTCTACTAAAAATAGAAAAAAATAAGTTAGCCCAGTGTGGTGGCACACACCTGTAGTCCCAGTTACTCAGGAGGCTGAGGCAGGAGGATTGCTTGAGCCCAGGAGTTTGAGGTTGCAGTGAGCTACGACGATGCCACTGCACTCTACCTAGGGCAACAAAGCAAGACTCTGTCTCAAAAAAATAAATAAATAAAATAAAATAATCAAATTCTTCCAAATTTTACCAGTGAAAGTTTCATGTTTGTCCCTTTGAATTGCACTTATTATCATTTTTCAGTTTTTTTAAAAACATTTTTTGAAATAAAATATACTCACAATACATTGCATAATCCAAAAATATATGGCTTGATTGTTTTTGGTTTTGTTAATAATTATTGATTTTGTTGAATTGTGATCAGAGCTTGAAAATGTATTTTTTCTAATTTTTGAATTTTTGTCTCTCTTCATGGTTCATATACCTGGTCAACTTTGTAGAATATTCATTGTACACTTAAAAAGGACCATCATTTCCTAATTTGGGGAAAACAAAATCTGATAAATAACCATAAGATAAATATTATTAAAATTATTTAAGTCTTTCATATTCTAACTTATTTTTCTATCCACCTCATTTCTCTTTATATTGAAAAGTATGTGTTAAAATCTTCTATGATTAGTATATTGATGTTTCTTCTTTATTACGGTTATTCTGTACTATTTGAAATATAGGCATCCAAAATTGCTATATAATTTTTATGAATAGTGAACTTTAGCATTATAAAGTGTTTCTTTGTTTCTCATTTAGTACTTTGAATCTAATTTAGTCTAAATGCTACCTGGCATCAAAATAACAATCTCTCTATTATTTTTGGTTTTGCTTGGTATAAGTTTGTACCACATACTACTAATACAGTGAGATAAATGTCTAAAATAAACAGCACTTTTGTCTGTCTTCTGATTTTTTCATATATATTTTGTTTTAGTGAAGCCATTTCTTATTTGCATCCATCCTTCTCATCATGATGCAGTCTACAAAGAACATCTCCCTCCCTAAAGCATTCCCTTCTCCATAGGTGATGACTTCCCAGAATTGTCGTTTTGGTCTCATTCATTTCCAAGCTCCCTTGTTTTGACTCCCAGTAGCTGTGTTCTGATCCACAAGGTTTAAAGCTCATGTTCAATATTAGAGTGGGGTCAGCTGATATCTGTTTTTCATCAACTTAGGTCCCAGGCATACTGTCCTCTGTACAGTTCTCACCTGACTTTCGGATCTGGAGTGGGTTCGAGAGACAACTTTTCTGGTTCTGGCTATTTATTGCCCCATTTCCATGAATATCGGACATTCTGGTCATCTATGCCCCCTAGTTATATTCTAGGGATGGTATGTGGGTAATATTTATTTTACTGTATTGTTTCTTGTTTGGTTTGCAAGGCGATGTGTGGAAACACTGAAATTGTGATGGCTTTCATTATCCTGTAAAAAATTGAAAACCCCTTGCTTTCTTTTCATCTACCTTTGCATGCTTTGCCTATTTTTTTTATTTTTCAGTCTTTCTAAATCAGTTTAGATATGTCTCTTATTGGCTTTTACACTAAAAGAAAATTTAAAATATTTTTCTTCTAAGTGAATTAAGCCTAATAATATTCATGAATATAGTAGTAAGTTTGGTTTCTCCATTTTACATAATGTTTTATTTGTCTTTTTCAGTATGAACTATTTTCTTTCTCTTTTAATATGGCTTTTCTGATAATTAGTTTGTATTTAAATAGCAGGGTTTAACTTGATACTTTTACTTTCATATGAAGTATAAAATGATGTAGTATGTAATTTCTCTTTCCCCTCTTCCATCTCTTCTACCCTTCAATCTTATTCAACATTATCTTTGTGTTTACCTTTGTGCTCTTAAATGGTTGACCTTCTACTACTTAATTTGTCAGCTTTAAACAAAATACTTTGGCTTTAAACATTGCACCTTTTCTCCATTTTTCATGCCATTTTTGTTAGTTGTCATTTCTGTTTTCAGACATTTAACATTTACAGACCATTCTACTTTTATTGCAGTTCTTTTAAAGTGAAAATTATACTATTAAATGTATTCATCATTCATCATCACCCCTTTAATGAGCTTCTCCTATCATTGGATGGATGAAAATTACGCTGTGCTAAATTCTTCAGAAAGTCTCATGAATATAATTTTCCTTAATTTTCTTTATATTCAAAATTATCAATAGCCTTTAGACTAGACAGCTCGAGTGGATAAAATGTCTTTGAGTCATACTTTTCCCTCTTATGTCTCTTGAATATCTTTTTTCTGGTGAAGAGTTTTGTTATTAAAATAAACTAATAAGAAACTTTTTCTTTTGCTTACAAGTGACTCATCATTTTTGTCTGGATATTCAAAGAATAGGTTCTTTATAATTACATTTCAACAATTTTAATAAGATACATCTTAATGTTGACATTTCTGGTAAGTCTTTGTTATCTGCCACAATGTTATTTTGACTTCTATCTTATTTCTTGTGGTGTCCCTAGATGGAGGATGACCAGATTTTTTTTTTTAATATTTATATTTCACATAGATCCTTCTGAACTAGTAGCAAGCATTCTGAAAGTGAGGATGGAAATATACAAAGCTCTATTCCAAACTTCAGGACTAAAAAATTTTTATATCTGTTATTTCAATACAAATCTCAAAATATGACTCTTCTGTGTGGCCACTTTTACTGTGATCCTTACATCCTGGTTTGTTTTGGGAGGGCTCTGTCGCCTGGCCTGTTTTACAGATCTCTTTGTAAACACCGTTTTCTAATGTGCTGTACCCACATTTAGATGTTAAGGTTTGCCATAATTTTCTGAAATTTGCCACCTCTGTACTTCCCTAAAATTTTCTATACCTCTCTTTTCACTTTTCCCAGTACCTGCCCTGTTCAATTGAGAATGTCAGGTTTCAGAGTAAACTTTTTCTTTTTCTAGAATATTTGCTGTAAGTTTATGAGACCTCCACAGAGCTCAAGTCCTCCTCTTCATTCCATGCTCTTTCCTGCAGCACCTTTACAACTTTCTGTTTGGTTTTGCTAATTAACTTTACCCTTGTTGAAATGTATATGTGGTTTTCTCCTTCCCCAAGATTCTCCTTCTCCTAGATTCAAATGTAGCTTGTATGTGAGATTGTTATTGTTCTGCTAGTATGATTTAGGGTAAGTCTAGCTGTTCTAAGAAACAAACCCCAAATTCAGTTGCCTGTGTCTTGCTCAGGCAAAGGTCCAATGTGGGAGTTCTTGATTGGTGTCCTTCATCTACTTGATGATGCTTTTTATATATTGTTGCTTCACCAGGCTGGGTCTCAAAGTCCTCTGTGTTCAGCTGGCAGAGGGAAAGAAAAGATAAACCACCTTAGCCCAGAATTGACAGAAATAAATCCTTCCAGTTGGTCTTCCTGTCCACAGTTCATAGTAGGAGAGTTAGCCTAGAGTATTGATTTATACTAAGACTATTTTTTCTGCAACTCCAATGATTTTGCAAGCCTTTAAATATCCAGTAATAAATCTATCTCTGCTGAAATCTGTTTAAGAGTATTCTAGTTTGTGCAACTGAACCCTAACCAAAAATGTTTAACTAACATTTTATGACTTGACTATACGATATATTATGTTTCATGGTTTAAAACCATTGCAGTCATATGGAATATATAAATATTTATGTGCTGCTTTTGTTTGCACATTTATATATATATATATATACACACACACACACATGCAGTCATGCACTGCCTAATGATGTTTTGTTCACCAGCAAACTGTACATATGATGGCGGTCCCATAAAATTATAATGGAACTGAAAAATCCCTATTGCTTAATGACGTCATAGGCATTATGACGTCATTACTTTGTTGTTTTTTTAAAATAAACTTAGTGTAGCCTAAGGGTACAGTGTTTATAATGTCTATAGTAGTGTACATTAATGTACTTGGCCTTCACATTCACTTACCACTCATTCACTGACTTATCCAGAGCAACTTCTACTCCTGCAAACTGAATTAATGGTGTGTCCTATACAGGCGCACCATTTTTCATCACTTATACTATATTTTTACTGTATCTTTCCATGTTTATATATGTCCAGATATACAAATACTTACAAATGTGTTACAACTGCCTCCATACTTAGTACCATAACATGCTATAACATGCTGTACAAGTTTGTAGCCTAGGAGCAATAGACTATACCTATAGCCTAGGTATGTAGTAAGCGATGTTATTTAGATCTATGTGAGTGCACTCTCTGATGCTCGCACAACGATGAAATCACCCAAGGATGCATTTCTCAGAATATCCCCATCATTAAGTGCCGCATGACTTTGTGTGTGTGTTGTGTTTATATATATAGTTAAGCTAAAGCAATCCCCACCTTTACAGAGCAGTGGGGCTGTTATAATATATCTTAGGAAGATTGCTTTCTTTAAAAATTAATTTCTTGGACACTAAAAATACATGGGGAAGAACACTTGACAAGTCAGAATTCATCTTTTTTATGAGAACCACAAGAAGTTAAGCACTATCTTTTGATTAATAAGTCAACTGCCCTGAATACTTGGAGACACAAAATGTCTAAGCCACTGTGTGTTGGGAATTTTAAACTGCAGCTTTACATGACACGGATGAATGACTAAAATATTGATGTTGTTATTACTCCAGAAAGAATGTTAACTTCCTTTTTTAATTTTAAAAGCCAGTGTTGAGCTTTGTCTAGCTGGCCTGGTAAGTAAACTACCCTTGAGGAAGCAGCAGCAACTGATACACACCTGATTTAACCAAACGAACAGAAAACTATAAAACAAATAATGTAAAGGTCTTGTTTTCTGGGAACCTTCAGGCCAAATATGCCTCCTTTGGAAATGTCACTACAAAACATGTAAATAGTGACATTTAATCTATTACTTTAAAAATATAATAAAATTTCTCTTTTAAAGGTTGAAGGATGTTTTTGTCTAGAGTGTATGGTGGCAATTCTGGAATTAATTAATTGTTTATTAAATTTCTTCAGAGATGTGACAAATAATACTGATAATAATATCTATTAGCATTTAGCAAGTCCCTGCTTTGTGACTGGCTCTGTAAGTAGGTGCCTTAGATAATTTAAATAACCCTGGGAAATTATAGAGATGAAATCTGAACCTGGTTGGTAAGACATTTGGTAACCTGTGAAATGTCACATGGCCATTTGATGCTCTTCAAAGCTGATGCATAACAGAGAGAGAGATGAACATATCTGAAACTTGAGGGATTCACTGGGGACCCTATTTCGCTCCCCTTCAAAACTTGCAATTTTTCTCAGTGTCACTGAAATAAACACATGTGGAAATGCATTCAAGACAACATTTCATAACAAAGGACAAAGTGATTTAGGTGTTGATTTAATGCAGAAAAGTACTGTACTATTCACACTACTTAAGTGACTTCGTATTAGGATGATAATTACGGGGTAAGTATGCTTTAGTTTTCTCATGTCTAGTCCCACTTCTGGTCTAAGTTGTCAAAGAAGTATTATGTCTTTTTTCTAACATTTTATCCTTCCTGCCACAGAATTCTTCAAACTCAGAGGTCCTCTGCCTTTCTCTGGCGGATCAGAAGCTTTCCACTTTGGTCTCCTTGCCTTCTATCCACTTTCTTCTAATGAAAATGCCATCTGCTCTAACAGTCACACATCATTTCCCTTGTCAAGCACCAGAACTACCATTTCCTAAAAAGAATTCTTCTCAAGGAAGTGCTAGAGGAAACTGTGAGAAAATTATGTGCTTCTTTGTGTCTCATATCAATATCCACCCAAGAACACCAACTATAGCAGAGGATGGGAGAAATCCAATGCATAACCTGACCCATCTGGTAGAGATTAGCTAGTTTCCCTCCTCATAATCCTAGTATTTGCATGGTCACGTGCATGGAATAGCCGTGGTGGCCAGGATGGAGGCTATGCACAAACCTAACAGTATATATTCCCTCTTACCAAGACTGATCACTGAATATCCAACCCAATAGCAGCAAAACATAACACTTAGTCCTCCATAAGGCACAGTCTCTTTAAGAGCCCATGCAGCTCCTTGATAGCAGGTGGAGTACATCTAACTCTTTCTGCCTTGGAGGAGACAGTAACTTGTTTTTACTGATATGTATTGTAGGTATAGGTTTGCTTTCTCTACCCATAAAGCTATGGCCAGGTGAGTCCAAGGATTCAGAGAACATCTGATTAAGCATTATGTGATACTAAATAGCATTGCTTCATACCAAGGAATCTACTCGTCCTACCAAATACCACACCATCATCTATCAGCTTCTGGACGTACAGAGGTTGGCATGGACTCCTTTTAAGGGGCAGCTAAAGCACTGGCATGGGGTGACTTTCAAGGTTGGGGCATATTATAGTGCTGCTGTAGGCAGAATACTGAGATCTGGAGCTTGTAGGATGGAAGCAAGAGTGATTGCTCTCATCATTGTTCCAAGTGATCTACTTGAGGAATTTTTGTTTTTTATCCACATAAGTTTAGGATCTGCTTTCCTAGACATCCTTGTTCCATGGTAGGAATGTGGGCTGGAGTGAGTGAGGGTTCTTTCACCAGGGGATACAGTAACCTGTGAAATGCCACATGGCCATTTGATGTTCTTCAAAGTTGCTGCATAACAGAGAGAGACAAGCATATCTGAAACTTGAGGAATTCACTGGGGAGCCTATTTTGCTTCCCTGTCCAGTGATAGCCATGAATGGGCATTTACAGTGACCGTGGCCTAACACCTACGGTTATGTAAGAGGTCAAACCTTTAAGTGATGAAGATCTGGGCCTCTCCACCAGGCCAGCAAAAGTACTGACTGAGGTTTAGGGGAATCTGGGAGTAGCTAAGGAGAAAGATGATGAATATCGGTTATGGGTTCAGAAACAACTGCAGCCTGCCCCCCTATTTCCTCTGTTGTATAAATTGTTACTGGACACCGCTTTAAAAAAGGAATGAATGGGCAGAATCACCTTAACATAGGATATGTATGAATCTGAGTCTTCACGGTGTGAAGTATAGCTCATACCTTAAGTGCCTTTTCCATCTCACCCTGGCTTTTCCGCTTTAGTGGCCTCCAGCTGACTCCCAGTTCTTTCACTTGCTAATATCTGCATTCCTTTGCCTGAAAATGTTCTCCAAAGCAACACTCTAAAAATATCAAGTCTCCTTAAATTAGTATATAAGATCAACATAATCCTAACCCAAATTCCTCCTAATATACTTTTTTTTTTTGAAATCAACAAGCTGATCTAAAATTTATACGCAAATTCAGAAGACCAAGAATAACCAAGGGAAACTTTTAGAAAAACATAAAAATCAAACAAGACCTATAATAATGAGCTCCTATTTAAGATGGTATTGTATTGGTACAGAGATAAATATACCAATACAAAAAAGGATTCATAATCATATGATATATGATAAAGTTGACCCATGGATGCACTGGAGACAGGATGGGCTTTTCAAAATTGTGATGAATCACTTGAATATCTATATAGAAAAGTATTGACCCATTCCTCAAACAACACGTAAAAATTAATTTGACATGGATTGTAGACCTAAATGTGAATGGTAAAAATATGAAGGTTTTAGGAAAAAACTTGAATAAATCCTTAATATCTTGGTGTTAGCAAGGATTTCTTCCATAGTATACAAAAGCACTAACTCTATAAGAAAAATGCAACATACTGTACTACATTTAAATTAAGAACTGCATTACAATAAGAACTGCTGTCCATCAAAAGACACCATTAAGAAAATGTAATGGGTAATTGTGAATTGTGCTGCTGTAAACATTCTAGTGCAGATGTCTCTTTTATAGAATGTCTTTTTTTCCTTTGAAATAAAAAAATTTTAAAAAAAGAACATGTAATCAATAAATTCACAACTAATTGGTGCAGAGTGCACTGTCCGGGAGATGGGCACACTTGTAGCTCTGGCTTGGGTGGTACAAAGGCAATATATGTAACCAAAATGTTTGTACACCCATAATATTCTGAAATTTAAAAAGAAAAAAAAAATAAAATGTAATGGTGGGCCACAGATGGGAGAATAATTTTGAAGACTTATATTAGACAAAGGATTTAGGTTCAGAATATATAAAAGAACTCTTACAATTGTTAATAGATAGACAAACCAGTAAAAATTTTGACAAAAGATTTGAATGAGTACCTCACAAAAAAATAATATACAAATGGCCAGCACACGTGTGAGAAAGGGCTCAACTTCATTAATAATCATGGAAGTACAAACTAAAAACCACAATTTAATATTCATACTCATTCACCAAAATAGCTAACCCAAAAATGACATACAATCCCAAGTGTTGACAAGAGTAGAAACATTTGAAACCCTCGTTGTTGACTTGTGGGAGTGAAACTACTTTGGAAATCAGGTTGGTAGTATTTACTAAAGCTGAATTTATGCAAAACCTAGGACCCAGCAAGTTCACTCCAGGTATGACCACAACAGAAATGAGTGTATATGTACACCAAGGACACGTGAAATAATTTTCATAGTAGCACTATCAAAAACAGCTAAAAAATGGAAACAGCCCAAATGTCCAACACTATAATATTAATAAATTGTGATATATTTTCTAATGCAATATTATGTAATGCAAATGTACAAACTATAGCTACAAACAACAGCATGAATGAAACTCAAAAGCATAATCTTGAATGACAAAAATCCAGAAATTAGAGTACTTACTGTATAATTCTACTCATAAATTTCAAAAAGTAAGAAATAGTCTGAAGTGTTAGAAATCATGATCAAGGTTATCATAGGGATTGTTAACATCTCAAAGGAGTTTCTATGGTACAGGTAGTATTCTGTTTCTTGATGTAGATGCTGGTTATACTAGAGAGTGTGTCCACTTGGTGAGCATTTATGTACTGCATGTATATGTAGTATATTATATATTATACCTATATATTATATATTAATATATTATATATGTATGTATGCACATATACATATATGTATATATGTATGTATGTACTATATGTATATATTTCATATGTAATTTATACATTTTTCTATATAAATGGTACATTTCAATAAAAGTTTGCAAAGTATGTGTTTTATGAAGAAAATAAACATCATTTTGAGTGTAGGAGTCAGAAAATTAGGCAATATTAAGTCACGGTAAATATAGAACATATGGCAAGGCATATTTTATAAAACTGTAATCATATGTGTATCACTGGGAAATCAATGTCGCTTCAGAATAGTAACAGTGGCTTTCCTAAATGAAGTCACAGAAATTAAAGCATCATTTTAAGTTAAACTTTTCAAAAAGACTTTATTATGTAGGAAACAGGAAAAGGATATTAGTGTCTGGTTTAGGAAATTTCTTGGCTACCTGAGAATATTGCCTAAATTCAATGTAAAACATAGACAATTATTCTTTTTACTGACATTCTATGAAAATGTGCAGTCCCATATTTCAAAATGTCTTTCTAATGCAATCTGTTATTGCAGGGAATGGAGTTGAAGGTTTTAGTTTATTCATTTATCATTTAATCCTGAAAAGGCGCCAGATGTGTAAGGGGGTAGCTTTTCATTGGTTTTCCCAAATGTAATATAAAATTAACAAATGGCTTAGATGTTCACCCAAAACAATCACTGCAAAATAGAACACCACATGCAACGTGCATAAAATTATCTGTGACAGAGGATGGAAAATGTTCTAATGAAAGGTTTAGAATGGCATATCCCTCCAAGAATAAAATGGACTATTATGGCAACATACTCTTAAAATGTACTGTTTTAGAAGCAGAATAAAATGTAAATTTTTTTGATAATGTATGTAAATATGAAGACAAATATTTCAATAGATTTATACACTGTAATTATAGATTACTTTTTAAATGATAAAGTTACAAGGATCTGTTCTACAGGTTTTATAGTCCAAAAAGGCAGACTGGTCTTCCTCATAAAAGAACAAAAAAAAAAAAAAAAAATCTGTCATGATTTAATCAAAGATGGATTCTGAAAAGAATCACAATATTTCCATTTTGACATTGTGCCTCCTTCAGAGTGGTTTTCCTTTCTAAGCAGTGCAATCTAGTGATTGGGAGCTTCTACTGAGAAGTAAAACAACCTAAGTTTAAACCCAGCTCCTTTTCTTAGATGTTGTGTAGTAATCCTCAACCTTGTTATCTGTAAGTAACTGCAAATTATTTATCTTGAGCTTATACATATAAAATATTTAGCACAGTACCTGGTAATTAATATGCATATTAAATTATCTTACTTTCATTCTAAGAGATATTAAATGTCACTTGATAATACCAAGTGATACTACCAAGATACTACCAAGCTTGGTTCCTCCAGGAATATGTTCCTTCATCTTTAAAATCTTAGATTATCTTACTTTCATTTTAAGAAATATTAAACATCACCCGATACTAGCAAACTTGGTCCCTCCAGGAATATGTTGATTTATCTCTAAAATCTTAGATTGTCTTACTTTCATTTCAAGAAATATTAAACATCACCTGATACTAGCAAGCTTGCTTCCTCCAGGAATATGCTGATTTATCTTTAAAATCATTGACCTAAATTCTTTTCCTTATTTCCCTCAGCAGAGCTGAGAGGTTGACACAATAAAAACAAAATAAATATAACCCAAAACAAAATTTGCTCAAACTTGATGGAACCAAAAATAAAATCATTATTCAATTGTATATATAAAATATCCCAAGATTGGTCTTTTGTTCTCCTGATCCCAATAAAAGCAGGAAGATATTTTAATAAATCCTATAATGCCCATTTCCCTAACGCCCTAGATTGGGGAAATGGGGATTATGAGTGTGATCTTATTTTCTAATGTTCTGTAGAGTTTTCAGGGGGGCCAAGGAATCTGCATTTAAAAAATTATTCAAGGGGTCCTAACATGTAGCCAGAGTTGGGAATCACCAAATAAGATCAATTAGCCTAAATCACTATGAAATAATTGATGGTAACTTACTGGAATGAATCTTTCCTTTGCATTTCTCTCCCTATGATGCAAGCAGATCCTGGGGGAAAAATTTTGTTCAAGTCTTGGCACAATAAGGTCACAATAATGGTTGTACCTTAACCATTTTGCATCATAACATTTTCATGAAAAATGAATATACTTTTAGAGAAAGAGAGGTTTTTTTTTCATTTAATACATGCCCACCACTCCCTTCTGCCATCTTCTATGTCTCATACCTATTTTCTTCCAAAAGAATATCTTGGTATGGTGACATTATTTGCAAATAGCTGAGTTTCAGATGTTCATTTACAAGATATATCTAAGATAATTCCTTTGAAGTCATTGATGTGATAACTGAATTTTATAAGTCAAAAAGACCATTACTCTTCTAAATATAGAGAAAGTTATCAAATTTGTTCAACTGTAATTTCTTTCGTTTTTCATAGAAAGAAAATAACATAAGTCCAACAGACAGCCTTTGAGTATCCTGTTTAACTTAAAATTCTCTTACTCTGATATTTAACTATTTTAAATATTAAAAAAGAAAAAAATCCACCTAGAATTACTTTCCAATTCCTTACATCCAACAATTGCACATTAGACAAAGACTAATAATGAAATTACCAGAAAACATTTTCAATTTTATTTTTAACTTGTTAAAACAATTTAAAATACTGCAATGTAACACAATGGCTTAGTATTGGATTTTGGAATCAGGAATCTTGACTTTGGGTATAAATCATATCACTTACTCATTTACTGAACTTGACAAATTTATTTAGCCTTTCTATCTCAGCCCAGATTCCTTAGAAAAAACAAAGGCAAAATGCAACATTGAGTTGGACATAGCCATGTTGATAGCTTGATTTTCTAGGACATTTTCAGGGAAGCCATCCATATCTTATACTAATTCTCTCTAAACAGTCTATCCACAGGAAGAAGGGAGATAAATTCCTCTTCCCATTTACATTGCCTATTGGTAAAGATTTATTTCCATGGAACGTTGCGTAAGTATGGGGATCCATCAGTTTCTTAGGCAAGTCATGCCTTAGAAGAAACAAGGAAGACTGGGAACAGGATGCACAAATTAAGGTTAAGACTTGAGGCAAGGCATAGAATGGACATGGAGCAATTACTCTATAATCAACCCTTCACCAGTAATGGTAGTGGTGACAATAGGTAGCACTAGCAGTGTACCAGTCAGCTATTGTCAAAATCATCCTAAAACTCAGTGGCTTAAAACAATAAGCAAATCAGTTTATATAGACTGGACTCAACTGGGTAGCTCTGTTTTAGGATATAAGCCAGCTAGATTTGACACTAGGCTATAGGATCATGACTTGGCTCTTGGCCAAAGTGATAGAGGCTATCAATGACATATTATTCTCATGCGAGATCACCAAAGCACAAAAGTACAAGTCTTATCTATGAACACAATTCAAGTCTCTGCTTGCTATACATCTGTTAACATCCCACTGACCAAATCAAATTACATGTCCAAGGCCAAATTCAAGTGATGAGAAGGAATGCTCCAACCACCATGAAGTCATGGCAAGGGTATGGAAGAATCATTCTTTTAGAGTGAAAAAGTAGGACTGATAATTTGATCTACCACAAAAAAACCTATCTTCATGACTGAATTGTAGAAGCAGCACAAGTTGTTTTGGGGGTAAGTCAGACCAAGTATTAAGGCAAATGCTCAAATCTCAATAACACATTAAATGAATCCAGTACTCTGAATAATCCAAAATTTTTCCATCTGTAATATGGGCATAATAATAATCTGAAACTCATAGTGTTTATATTTAGAATTTTCAATGAAGTATATTGCATAAAACAAGTTTTAACACAATACCTGGAATAGTGTTCAAAAAATGTTAGTTAACACTCACTAACCAAACAACACAGCCAGTTAGCTATATTTCAGACATATGCCACTGGGTATGAGAGTTAGTAAACAACAGAATGCACGTGTTTAGTTTATTTGCACTTGTTATTTAGGAAAATAACTCCAACTCTTTTATTCTTAATCACATTGAGTTAATTTTATAGCAGAATCTTTTCTAATGTAAGATAGCATATTTTAAATGAGTAAACATAGAAGGGAATCCCTTAGGTGTTCCTTGTCTCATTTAGGAGGTTGCTCTGCATAACCTTTTGATTGACTTAATTTCAGTTGTAAAACAAGGCTACTTTTGGTGTAAGCATCTGGGTTGTGCAGTCTCTGAAAAGGGAAGAATTGAAATTGATTAAGCAATTCTATACAGTACTAGATATTCAAATTCAGTAGTAATTAAAGAAAACAAACAATTATAAAATATCAGGATGGCAAAGTCAGAACTGGCTGGTAAAAAAACACTCACAGGCTTATTTCACTTAGCAAAATGTCCTAGAAGTTTATCCATGCTGTTGTATATGGCAGGATTTCCTTTTGATAAAAAATAAGTAATATTACACTGTATTTTTTAATCTATTCATCTGTCAGTGGGCATGTAGCCTGCATCATTTTATGACATTTTGCATTCTCAAGTGAGTATACAGGGCTTCCAATTTGTCCATACCCTCATCAAAACTTGTTTTATTTTTTGTTTTTGTTTTTTGATACTAGCCAACCTAGCAGGTGCAAAGTGATATCTTATTGTATGCTTAAACAATTGTTAGAAGGTATACTTCATGTTAAATGCTGTTATCACAATAAAATCAATCAATCAATCAAAAGAAAGTCACAGGAATCTGATATTTTTGTGATCAATTTCAAATAGTGACTGTAAAATTCTTAACAGTGAGAGAGGATTTGGAAGCCAGAGAAGCACAGATTTTTATGTAGGTGGAAGATCTCTTAGTGATCATACTTGGTCATTATTATTGAAGATTTATAGTTGGAATTAAATACAGTCATCTAAATACACATGTATATTTATTTATAAAAGAGATTTTCTATCATAATTTGATGTTCATTAGTAATATTTCTCTATTTTACACTCAAGCTCTGCTCTTTCACTCTTTAAATGATTTAGTGCTCAATGTTGAATAGGAATAATTCCTTATATACCCCTAACTTTTCCATGCTGCAGCATTCTGTTATCTATCATTCTATTTTGACAGAAATATATCTATATGTCAAGTCATGGGAGTACATTAACAAATTATGTTTATGTTTTAGTATCTGCTACAGACCAATCATTTCACAAGAAAGAGGGAATAAAACCCTATACTTTGAGAATTTTTCTTTCTTTCTTGAAATTATTAGAATATGACTCTAAAATCCAACATGACATAAATATAGCTCTCTATATACAATGTCAACAATAAGAGGACAGAAAAGGGAGTTGTGGGAAATTCTTTTGAGATACACACAAAAAATAAAACACCTTTTTTTCAGTATGGTCTGTCTAAGGAGCATTTTCTTATAGGAACCTAACAGATACTTATACTGGTACTTTTGTTTCTATTTTTAGCTTTCACCATGTGATCCTGGGCAAGTTGAAACTGGCTTATGCCTTGATTTCCCATATATACCAAGTGAAACTAGCCGTAATAGCTTCTGTCACAAATTTGCTTTCTATAGAAATTCAAAAAAGGATCAACAAAATCTCTTAAAACTTTTAGAGTCTGACTTGGTTGGCCTGGAAGTGTAAATCTCTCCCCATGGTAGTGAGGTGTCAGGTTTAGGGTAGAATGCTGTAGCTTTTTGAAGACAGAAAACACAGGAGAGCTGTGGGCTGGGCCAGGGGCCCCTGTTAAACATAAGAAGTCTCTGAAAGCATCTTGCTGGTTTTACAGTCTTTGAAAAACCTGTTCTGTAATTCCTCCAATGAACCTCAGACTTTCAGGATATTTTCTATAACTTCCAGTTACTTTCTAGAAAAACTTAACTGATCCTTTGAAAGTACAGTAGACTTTTGGGAAAGAGTTTGCAATCAGTGTAATGTTTTCTTGTCTTTCTCTTTCCCTTTAATTAGTAATATTGCACTTTTACTTATTGCTTTCTTCACCAGTTTTCCCTTAATTACCATTACATGTTAGATTTTTTGTCTATTTTGCTAATACAAATGGCTATTAGAATTCTGGTTTCATATCTGACTGGCATTTGGCCTTATGTTACTTCTGGTCTTCCTTGGACAAAATTGTGATTTAAACTAATTGTTCTCAGCATCATTGTGCTTTACTTATTCCTTGCTCCTTGAAATTGTATTAATGAAAGAATTTCTCATCAATCCCTTACATTTTAATGAGCAGGTGAGTCAGCATGTCCTAAGATATTTGACATCTGTAAAGATAAAGCTACTGAGGCAAAGTTTGACCAGTTTTGTGAACATTTTGCTTGGAACAGAAATTTTCTTGAATGAAACTGAAATGACATCATGTAAACGACTTCTCACTTTGCCTAGTTCATTTGGTTGCTGTATATAAACATCTTGTACCCAAAACTAAATTGTCAGCTCCTTGAACTCAAGAAACTTTTTTGGAACCTTTAACAAGGCCTAAGAACTAAGAATACCCTCACATACTTATTCATGACATTAGATTCAGAAATTAGTGTGATATATTAGTATCTGGAGTTATTAATCATATGACTGCATAAATGTGATTTCAAATCCAGATCTGATTATCTACATTCTATCGATGGGGAGATCATGATACACTGTGGGGACTAAGAAACCTTGGTCATACCCCTTATTGTTAAGATCATTTGAAATTTCTGGGCAAGTTTCCAGTTCTGACATAAGTCATTAAGAACTTCTTCATGAGCACATTTTAAAATCATCTGTCTTAATTTGTATTTTAGGTTTCTACAACATATAAGAGATTTTGGTGAACCTTTGCATATACATCATGTCACTTAACTATTCTCATTTGTTCTGATGTGAAGATATTGCCTACACCAGCAAGGAAAAACAAAGCTCTTAGGCTAGATATATTTTGCAAAATAATACATAAAAGGCACAATTAAAAAATCTGCCTTGAACTCTAACAACTATATTTGAATTAATCAAGTATTTTTAAATTGCAAAAGACAGAAAACTAAGTCAACTAGATTAAAATATTAAAATTTGTTGAGTTGATGTATTTGGAAACTTCAAGAAGCTTTGGACATCGTTGCATTCAGAGATTTACATGATGGCTTCAAGATCCTCTCCATTTAAGATCTCTACTTGCTGTATGGTTGGCTTCAATCTTAGGCAAAGGTAATCATAGGAAGCCCAAGGCTTGCATTATTCTTACAAAAGGTGGTTCCATAGAAAATAAGCAACAACGTGTGCATTCATATCAATTCCTGAGAAGAATTTTGATGAGCCCTTGCTTGAGCTACGTGTTCACGCTTTCATGAGTGAGTTGGGACTATGTGATTGTCCCCTCAAAAATCACATAGAATGAGGGAGAGACACTTCCCAAAAGGAAACTGTTTTAGGATACCAATTAGAAATAGAAGTGTATTACATCACTGAAGTTTTTATGTACTGAAGTTTTATGGGTTTGCATAAAATCAATAATTTAGACTAATTGTAAATAGTATGCCTATGCTAAGAAAACATCCTATATAGTGAAAATTTTCTCAGTATACTGTCAACTTATAAGTCATAAAACATTATAATAGAGAAAGCAATATTATAACAGAGCCTTATAAATTAAGTAATCTTGGACTTAATGCATGGCAAAGCTGCTACATGTTAAAATTTTTATATGCTACGCAACTTGTCTCTGTAATATACTGAGTTTATATGTTTATATAATGGTTTTATAATTTACTCTATTTCAGGATGTGTTCAGAGTATAATAAAATATTTAATATATAATATTCAGGTCTAGGCAACACATTTTCTATAAAGGGATAGCTAGTAAATATTTTAGAGTTTTGCGTCATAAGGATTCTGTTGCAACTACGAACTCTGCCATTGGAGCGCAAGACAAGCTATGGCCACGTAAATCAATGAGTGTGGCTGTGTTCTAATAGAACTTTACTTACAAAAACAGGTGGTAGACTGGATTTGGCCCATGGGCTGTAGTTTGCCCACTTAGTGAACTTGGTGGACACTCAGTATTTATCACACAGTGAGTCACAGCACTCAGAAAGAATTATGACCTCAGTTGAAAATCTGTTTTAATCACAAATAATTCTAATCTAAAATAAATCTATTTCCCCCTCATTTGTATAAAGTACATTGATACTATTCCTGCAAAGTAATTATAACAACGGCTAATATTTGTGTTTTAGCTTATGTTAACATAATACTCTTATCTTAGTTTGTTTGTCCTACTATTACAGAATACCAGAGACTAGGTAATTTATAGAGAACAGAAATTTATTTTTTCACTGTTCTGAAGTCTGTGAAATCCAGGATCGAGCTGCTGGCTGCTCTCTGCTTCCAAGATGTTCCTCTGAAGGGGAGAAACACTGTATCCTCACATAGCACATGAGAACAGAAGAAAGCACAACTGTACCTGCAATCCCTTTTTATAATAGCATTTATGAAAGCAGAGCCCTCATAACTTTATCACCTCCAAAAGACCCCACCTCCCAACAGTGCTGCCCTGGGAATCAAGTTCTCAGCACATGAATTTTGAGGGACACATTCGACCTTAGTAACTCTCATGAGAAATTGCATTAAAGTTCCTCAGATCAACCCTGAGAAAAACTCTCTTTCTACTTTGAGTCCTTCCTAACTGCTCCCCTCATTCAGCAGGGCATAGAATAGACTCTTTTTATCTTAAAGAGTTCAGTTATAATCACACTGGAAACATAAACAAATAACAAAAGGCACAAATGTAAAAAGTTTTCAGACCTCTCACCCTCATAAATCCTAATATATTTACTGATTCATATAGGATTTTTGCATTCCATAGTTCATTGATAAAGCCCATATAATTCCCTTGAATATTTCAAAAACACATTATACATAACTTAACATTATAAGTATTACTGCGTAATAAAAAGCATGCAAAACATTTATTTCATTATTTGATACTAATGAATTAATTGAAAGGTATGTTTGTGTTCAATTAATTGAAAGGTATGTTATGATGAAGGATAGTGTTGTATACAAATCACCTTTTCCTCTTTCCTGACACAAACAAATATCACATTGTAAATAAGAATGAAAAATATGAGCAAATAAATGCAAATAACACTTAGCAAAATAAAATAAGCAAACTAAGCAATATTTGATAAATGATTACTTTGTATAAAATTGTTGCCTGGGTGAGGTTTGGTGACAAGAAGGAAATGGAAGTAGCAGTCTTTCTCCTTTAGTGATGGGTGAAGGGAGCAAGGGTGAGATGGGGAAGAGAGTGAAGAGGTAATGCCTGAAATTCATCTATGTTTGAACTCAACACACTGTTGAATAGCCTTTTCTTTTTAGCATTAGAGTCTCTGAACATGGTAGACTGTAAAACATTGCCAAAGGCGTAAAAAAAAAAAAGCAATGAGATTAAAAACAAGTAAAAACTCAAAACATGATTTGCTGGGACCCTCTTTGCTTATGATTATACAACTCCTAATAATTAGACTGCATTTCTTAATGTGATACTTCTATTCATGCTATAATCACTCTTTTACACAACAGTAATCATGTTGAATTCATCATCTAAAATTTCTTTCAAAAACTCGGCATCAGACATTATTGACTATTCTTTCTCTCCCTCTAATAAGCATACCAATAAATAAGTCTCCCAATAAACAAGCATCAAGTTAAACAATTTGCTTGTTAGGAAGTTCTTTGCAAAGTGATCTTAAACTTTAACATTTCCATTGTCTACCACACAAAAAAATCCAGTTTCCCAAGCAAGGTATAATTTGCTTTCTGTTTATCAATCATTTCCTTGAAACTTTGAAAATCATCATGAAATAGAGGAATCTGTTTATTCTATACTTCATTCTTAGCCCATTATCATATATATTTTTTTTTAACTGACTGGTGAATCTGGTGTCTGGATGTCAAATTTCTTCCTTTAATCCACCCCTGAAGCAGTGTCATTGGCATCAGCCCAGTGTAAGATAAGGCATCATAAATAAATAAAAAGTGCTTGAAATTTGCCATAAATATTTGGTTCATTGACTGCAATAAGGTAGTTTTGGAAGGATCAGCTACCATAGAAACATTTATTTTCTATGCAACTTATGACACTGTAAAGTTTTCTGGCTGAACTAAATATTATCAAAAGGCCTTGTTTGTAAGATATTTCTTCTTATATGTGTATTCTTCGAAGAATGGCAGAAAATAGTTCTTCACATAGTTATTGAACATATCCTCTATTACACATAGAAAGCCATTAAATATTATTATACATCTGAAGGCCATATATTCTTCAACATTCCCTTAATGGCTCTGTGGGTTGGGCAAATGATATACTATTATATTAATAGTAATGAATTGATCATAAGACTATTTCCACAATTTTCATTGAAAAAATAAGCCTATTTTGGATCTTTAAATTCTTACACTTTTTTTTTTGTTATCTGCAATTAAGGTAACAGATGGCATTTGTGTCTAAAAAAATAAGGCATCCAGTAAAATCAAAACTGAAAGTTGCTTTGCTTTATACTCACTATCATTCATGATTTTCTACAATTGACTATGGAGGACTGCTGCAGCAGTATCAGTAAGAGTTGCTTCACAGATCATACCCAAATTATATAAACTTGCATCATTCTTAAATCTCTCAAACAATACAAGCTCACTTTGAGAATCAATTCCTTTATTAAATTATCACTTTTCTATATCTTATACTTCTTTAGATATTGTAAGTTATTCAGTACCTTGTACTATTTCAATGCTGTGATAATGGCATCTCACTGTAGAAGTCATTTTACTATTCTTAAAAAAAACCCTGCTATACTGGGGGACTACCAAGTCTAGCCTTTGAGTTTACTCACTTGTACTAAACAACTATAAAAGTGAACAAAATAGAAAGCAACAATTTTCAGGTCTTAGACAATAGTGTAAGAACTGTAATCTTGATAGAAGTATAACATGAGCTTAACTCAGTAGTATGCTGGTAAATACGTAAAAATATGCTTCCCAAACAAAGACAGTCCTGATTTATAGTTTTGTCAATTATTGGGGGAACATAGATATTCCAATAAGCCAGAGTGAATAGATCACATCGAAGATCCCTGGATTTCAACTGGCAGGTAAATTCAATTGACATTGAAAAAAAGAGAGAGGGAAATAATGACCAAGGAAAAACAAAGCATAGGGATTCAATAACAAACAGGACAATATTAATCATGCTAACATTTATGCTTGGAGCTCCTAAAGGAAGAGAAAGAAAGCTTACATGTAAAAATTCTTGAGAAACATAGGGTATGAAAATGTCCAAAACTGGGGGGAATAACAACATAAAGAAACTAAGAAGCTGAACAAATTCCAAGCAGGAAAATCACACACAAAAAAGCTGCGCCTATGACTATAATAATAAAATAACCGAAAATTAATAAATGAGAAAGTCTCAAATGCTGCAGAGATAAAAAAGGTACATTACATAGAGGAGACCAATGAAAAGAATACTGCTGACTTCTCCTCAGACACAATAAAAAGCAGAAAAAAAATTCAAAAAGTGCTGAAAAAATGAACTATCATCCCAAATTCCATGTATTTATAAAATATATCTCCCCAAACTGAATATGTTATAAAGATATTTTCAAATGAATAAAAGTGGGTGTAGCTTGTTATTAGCAGGCATGATCACAATAGAAGCTAAAGAAAATTCTTCCGATTGAAGGGATATAAGTCAAATAGGTGAATATATTCAAAATAATAGAGTTTATTAAAAAAATTATAACTATGTGGGAAAATGTAACATGATTTTCTTGATTCTTGATATCTTAAAAAGCTAAATGTTTTAAATCCACAATAATAACATACTATAATGTATTGTAAGACAAAAAAATATAACAGTGATACTCAAAAGAGCTAGAGGGAAATAAATGGATGTATATCATTTTAATGTCCTTACATTATAAGTGATATGGTATAAATTTATTTTAAGGAAGTTATGATAAATTAAAGATATATAATATAATGTATAATGCCACCACTAAAAATGTAAAGAAAAAAATTATGAAAAGAAATATAGGTTAAAAGTCAATAAAAGAGATATGCTAGAATAGCAAAAATAAAAATTATTCCTAAAAGTGGTACAAAAGGAAGGCAGAATAAAAAGATCAGAAGTAACAAATAGAAAGCAAGTACCAAGATGGCAGATGTAATCCCAATGTATCAATAATTACATTAAATATAAATTAAACAAACATTCTATTAAAGGTTTCAGACTAGATTAAAAAGCAAGTTCCAGCTAGATACAATTTATAATAGAAATACTAAATGAAAACATGAAAAATGAAAAAATGTATGCCATGTAAACTCTAATTACAACAAAGTAAAATCTAGCATTATGTAAAAGCTCAGCAATATATATAAAAAGATAGATATTTTATAATCAAGTGGCCTTTAACCCAAAATGTGGAAGGTTGGATTAACACTCAAAAATTATCAATATAGTTCAACATATTAACAAATAAAGGAGAATATAAGATCATTAGCAAAATATATATGGAAAAATCTTTGACAAAATTCAATATCCATTTATGAATAGAAGGAAGTTTCCTCATTCTGATTAAATGTTTATAAAATCTATATTTAATGTTTATAAAAAAGAGTGAAAATGTTTCTTCTAAGATCAGGGACCAGAAAAACATATCCATCTCACCACTGAGATTCAAATTTCTAATGGAGATCCTGGACAGTGCAATAAGACAAAAAAAGAAATAAAAGGCATAAAAATAAAGAAATTATTTAATTTTTATTCTTAGATTATACATTTGTTTACATAGAATATCCTAAGGATTTGTTTTAAACCTCACCTATAATCAACAGTATCTTCAAAGGATTATAAGAGAAAAAAATAATATAAGAGTATTAATTGTAGTTTTATATGCTAACAATGAATAATTTGAAATTAAAAATTTTAAATACTATTTACAATGCACCAAAACATAAAATACTTAAGAATAATTTTAATGACTAAATGTAAGCCTCTATACAAAAATTACTAAATATTACTGAGATAAATGAAAGAAAACCAAAGTAAATGAAAAGCTATATAATATACATGGATTGGAAAATTCAATGTGGGGATGATGTCAACTCTCCTATAAGTGATCCAGTGATTCAATGCAAATATATTCAAAATTTATTGGTTTTTTGATAAAAATTGAAAAGCTTATTCTAAAATATATATGGAATGCAATGGACCTAGGGTAATGAAAACTATCTTGAAAAAGAAGAATTTTTACTCTGTTTTGAATAAGTTACTCTAGCTGATTTTAAGATACTATAAAGCTGCAGTAATCAAGAGAATATGATATAAGCATAAGGATGACCAAATTGATTAATAAAACAGAGTAGAAAATACATAAATAGACCTACATACGTAGGAGCAAAGGATTTCAGCACAGGAGCCAAAGCAGTTTGATAAGTAAAGAAAAATCTTTTCAAAAAGTGAATACCACAGAAGTATGGGTGAACAATGTTGAAACAATTATACATATATTCTGTAATTAAACAATTAAATAAATGGAGAATGATTGGAACCAGGTTTCTCACTGTTGGCATAGGAAGTTATAAATAAGAGAGAGGAGAAGTCTAGAATAGCCTATGTGAATAGATTAAGGTTGGAGACATCATTAAAGTATTATGTTTAGCTTAATACAGGTGAAGACGGGGATAGATGATAGATATAAAATTGTATATACACACAAGTTAGTATATACACATATATTTTCTTGCTCTGTCAGCTGAGGAGACCTGAAAGATAGACACACCAATAGCAGCAAACACACCTAGCACTCAGCTCTTTATTTCTTTTTTTTTTCATGATTTATTCGGTTTTTTTTATTTCAGCATATTATGGGGGTACAAAT
>VBSM01002217.1:43856149-43896118 GCA_008086735.1 Cheirogaleus medius
TGGTCCACTCATGTATTGATGGGCACCTGGGTTGTTTCCACAACTTTGCAATTGCATAATGGTGCAATAAATAAAAGGAAAAAAATATGTTTGAGAATTGACTGATTCTAGGACTGCAGTAGGAAATATACAAGATGAGCCTGGAGCATCTTATAGTGCCAGAAACTAAGTGCTAAACACATGAACACACACACACACACACACACACATGCATGTACAAAGATTGGTATGTCAAAGGGCCCAGAAACCAACTTAAAACTTTGCAATGGCCAATTCTGGGACAATTTGAGCAATAAAATAGGTTTGGATTATAATCAAAGTGTAAAATGAATAACCATGATTCCATACTGATACAAATAAATAAGTGAACAAGAGGGGAGAGGGATAAAGAGAAGTTGGTTAAGGGGTACAAAATACAGTTAGATAGAAGGAATAATCTCTACTATTCAAAAGTAGAATAGGGAATTATAGTTAACAATAATTTATTGTACATGTCAAAATAGTTAGAAGAATTGTAATGTTCCCAACACAAAGAAAAGATAAATATTTGAATATCCCAATTACCCTAACTTGATCATTATACATTGTATATAAATATCAAAATATCACATGTACCTCCAAAATATGCACAACTATGTTATATCAATAAATAAACAAACAAATGGGAGAGAATAGACAAATGTCTCATGCAGAAAAATTCCCCAAAATTTATGTAGATACTCTGCTTTCAAGGAATTAGAGCATAACTCTCTACTCCTTAAATATGGGCTACTTATCATGAGTTCCTTCAAAAAAAATATGGTATGAAAAGGTGTGGCACAGGAGAGAGGCACTTCACAGTGGAAAACCCTGACAGATACTACCTCAACCAGGTGATCAACATTAATACCAAAATGATAAATCATGTTGATGATATGTTGAGAATAGCACTTCACCTCTGTGAACTTCCTTCCAAGAATTCATGACCTTCCTCTAATCCTGAGAAAACCATTAGACAAATCCCAGTGAGGGATATTCTACAAAACACCTGGCCAGCACTCCTCAATACTGCCAAGGTCATCAAAAGCAAAGAAAATTCAAAAGACTGTTACAGTCTAGAGGAGCCTAAGTAGAGATCAACTAAATGTGATGAGACACCTTGGTTGGGATCCTGGAACAGAAAAAAGACATTAGGTAAAAGCTAAATTTGAATAAAGTATGGACTTTGGTTAACAATAACGTGTTATATTGGTTCATTAATTGAGACAAATGTACCATATTAATGTAAGATGTTAATCATAGAGAAACCTGAGGTGAGTTTTATGTTAACACCCTGTATTATCTTTGTAACTTTTCTATAAATCTAAAACTATTCTAAAATCAAAAATATCTTAAAATATTTTTTAAAAAGAAAAAAGTATTTAAAGCTCTTCAGTTGAAAAAATATCATAAACTTAATAGACTTCTTGAAAATTAGGCTAGATGAAAAAGTAAATAAAAATAAAAATTACAAATTATTTAGAAAATTGTGTAAAGGAGAAGAGAAAATCCAATGGATGTGAGAATACAATGTCTGGGAGATGGTATTGCCTGCTGGTGAATCAGATTTCCTGGGGCTGTGTGATTCTGAAAAAGTTACTCAACCTGTCTTTTCCTTAGTGCTCTCAGCTGTAAAACGGTAATGATGCCAGTACCTCCTCCTCAGGTTTGTGTTGACGATTAAAAGAGAATGCACAAGAAATACCTACATGTCTGGTGCCTCTAGCAAGAACACAGCAAGTGCTCTTGAATGATTTCCATCTGATCATTGCATTCACTCCTCCTTCCCCTTATCTCTTACCAAAGTACTCTCATTTCTCATTTTGCAAAATTCTCTGCAATGTGTCTTTTTTACTCTTTTTCACAAAAATGTAACTTAAAAGAAGAATGAACAGCTGATACATGCAACAATATTACTGATTCTCAAAAACATTTTGTTGATTTAAAGGCTTCACGTACATACAGGATGACCAAATTTATATTCAATTATAAAATGAGAAAATTAATCAGTGATTATAACAATCACAACAGTTGAGGCCTTGAGAATCCAAGGTTGTACAAGGAAACTTTCTGGGGTGATGGAATATCTTGATAAGATCGTGGGTTACAAACATGAATGTATTATCAAAACTCATCAAACTATATGCATAAAATCTGAACATTTCACTGTATGTAAAGTATATTTCAATTAAAAACTACATATTATATGCCCTATCAACAAAGTGAAGCATTCCAGAATTAACAACATTTTTTAGTTCACAGATATTTTCTCACTTGTATATAAAAAGATGACTGTATGCATGTAGACAGGAACATCTTCATGATCTCTACTGTATACTTACCGCCGTTGATATACTTTGTGACTTTCAACTTTTCTTCAGAGTTTTCCTTATTTAACTCCCTAACTCTCACCTGTTTTTCTCAGTGCCTTCTCCAGTTTATTAGAAGATATTTTCAGTCAGTATTGTAGGGAAGGCGATAGTATTAAAATACAACATTTTTAGACTATGTGAACACAAGACAGGATTCCTTTGGGAGAGCAATTAAGGCTCAGCCACACACTCTCAACCCATTCCTTCCTATACATGCTGCTGGCCGACTTAACCATGTTTCATATAGCAGGTTTGAGATTTAGACTGTCAATTTTTGGTAAAACATTTTGCAAGTTACTATAGCAAAAATTTTTTTAGTGAGAATTCAGTTATGAATAAATACCTGGATGTAAAATCTATACTTTATTGTATTAGTTCATATTTAGGCAAGAAGGAGTATTTGAGAAGCTTGTTTTGAAATTCTGGTCTTGTGGGCAGTCAAATAATGCTGCTAGCTGGGGTGATGACAAAGATAGACTGTTGGACAAGAGAGAATGAAAAGAAAAGAAGCTGAGTCTAAATCGCATTGTTTTTATCTGGGATTCAGGCCTGGAACAAGGAAGTTTGATTGACGGTAGAGAGGAGTTGGTGTTCGGTCACATTATTTTAACTTCAGCCTAATTCTTTAGATTGATAAACCGTATCTTCTGATAGCAAGTGAGATCATGAGAGAAAGTAATAAGCTTTTGGACCAATTAGATTTAGGCTTATTCTGAGCTCTAGTTTTTCTTAGTTATTTTACTTGAGGCGAGTGATAGCACTTTAGTCTCTAAAACTCAGTTTCCTCACCCACAAAACACTACAGTGATACCACAAAGGATGTTTTTGTGTGCATGCAAAGTAATGCGACAACATAGCTCAAGCACTCAGTAGAGTACTCATAATATACGGCAATCGTTATAATGCTTTCTTTCTCATTTTGAAGTACTCATTAAAAAATAAACCACTCTGCAAAAAAGAAAAAAATAAAGCACTCCAAAACTTCCAGTAAATAATGAAAGCTCTCTGTGAAACATTTTAGATTGTCTTTTTTTTCTTTTTCTTTTAATTTCAGAATATTATAGGAGTACAAATGTTTAGGTTACATATATTGCCTTTGCCCCACCGGAGTCTGAGCGACAAGCGTGTCCATCCCCCAGACAGTGTGCACTGCACCCATTAGGCGTGAATATACCCATCTTCTCCTCCCCCCTCCACCTGCCTGACACTCGATGAATGTTACTACCATTTGAGCTGTAGAACAATCTTTAGGTTTCTTAAGTCTAAATATAAAATCCCCAAAATCTCATTTAAGAAGTGGTGAATACTCATTTAGTAAATAATTTATTGATATACCATGTAATATTCAGCATTGTGATCGGCATGGAAGATGAACAAAATCTTTTTGGAATATAAAGATAGTTAGATTTATAATAATAGACTGCATAATACTTCACTGCCTACAAGATTTCCTTATCTGTTATCTACCTCCCAACAAACTGATTGGTAAGCAGACAAGGAAACTTGCCCTGGTCAAGGTAGAAGAGTTTGGAAATCATGGCACTGGAACTAGAACCCAGAACCACAGATACAGTGCAATGCCCCCTCATTACACTGTACAAACGATTGGTTTACAACCCTAGAGCAGGCAGTATATTGAAATATCACAATCCACTGCTTCATTTGGGATGGCTATAACTGAAAAACCAAAACTATGACTTAACTGAGAATTTATTACTTCACTAATAAGAGAATCATAGGTAGGACTGGTTCTAAGTACAACCCTCAGAGCTTCAGCTCGCTTTCCCTGTGGTTCTCTTGTTCTTTCCTCCTCCATACATTAGCTCCAACCTCAGGCTGATAGCAGAATGACTGCATTAGGTACAGAAGGGAAGATATCCAGAGGCAAGATGGGGATAATCCTTCCCAAGGCCTCTTTCTTAAGTGATCCTTTCACGTCTCGTCTCATTAACCAGAATTGGGTCACAGGGTCACATAATTACCTGGAAACTAGACACTGGAAAAAAGAATAGAATGATTATTATTATTTACCTATTGAAGCAAGGATGATGCCAGATTTTCTTGAAACACTTGTCTGTCTTATAGAAAGATGTATACCCAAACAAATTCAGGATTTTTATTTTCAGGAACCAAAAAAGATGGGTAAGCAGTAAGCAGGGTTTACCCAACTGCCTTTAGACATGCCTTAATTAAATTTGTTTTTTCTACTTGAATTATTGAGATACTATATGCACTTAATTTCAGTTGGGAAGGGGAGTTGATAAGCATTAGTGAATCAGATTTCTGAGTGAAGTTGAGAAAAGAGAATAGGATCTAAAACCTGCTGCCAAATAAAATACCAGGTATTTGCCTACAGTTTGTGATAATTGACAGTAGGAATGAAAACAGAAATTCCTTTTAAAAGAAGGGATTAATAATGATGTGAGGAGGCATGGCAAGAGATGGCGGCGGGGTACAATTGCTTGAGTTTTTGTTTCTGTTGTTGTTTTTTCTTCTGAAGCTTACTACATGCATTTCCAATTAAAGGCTGTTTTCTTGGCAAGTGAGGGTAACTAATAATGTTCTGTAAAGATGATTAACAATTTTTGGAAATGTGCCTGTTACCATTAATACAGTTTGACACTGGAGGAAATAGGGAAATTCTATTGCTTCTCCAAAGCTGAAGTCAGGCAGAATATCCACCCCTCTCAGGGGATAGCAAGGTCCCAGACACACACTTGTCTGTATTATTGATGGAGCCATTACCCTCAAAGTGAATAGTTTTCTCACTTGAGCCTCAAGTCTCACTATCATTTGAAAAGGAGCGGCATTGCTATTCAAAGGTACATTGCTGCTGGTGGCTATTATTTTTGTAGTCCTAGGTTAAAAACTTGTGAAACAGATTATGGAATTTGATCTAGATTTTTTCATGTTTTAGCTGCAAAGATAGGCAACAAATTTCCATTGACTTCTGACATTGAGTAAAATATTAAGAAACAAACAAACAAACAAAAACAAAAAACTTGCTTTAACAACCTGTTTTTATCCCAAGTTGAAGAAGGTTATTATTTTCTTAGGTTCAAGAAATGATAAAACTTGCTTTTTAGATCGTTCCCTTCTCACCAATCATTAGCGATGGCACATCATGCCTAACAATATGTTTGTCACTACGGCACAGAACACGGTTAGCAACTAACTCCAAATCTGTGTTTTTAACTTCATTTAGGATTGATTTGTCCACTGACAATTTCGTTTTGGTATGTACCATTCCATGCACATTGCTCACAATGATGATTCTAGACTTCTAGTTCTTTCAAGTTACCAATTCCCACCCAAACATATACTTTGCAGATGGCAGCACTTATTTCTGGTAGGATGGAGCTCATGAAACAGAGCTCTGTTTCTGCCTCTCCATTTCTGCATATTCTGAATTCTTTTCAGGCTTTTATCAAAGGAAGAAGCAGCCTTCTCGGTTTTCATGGTTAACCTAGCTTCCCGTGCCTTTGTCTACATTTTCTTATGTCTCGTTTTCATTCTTTCCTTCTGTACCTTCAGTCTCTTCCTCTCACTGACTCTTTGCAATCTGTGTTCAAACTGACCATCTTGTACACATAGAGGAGAGAAAAGGGAAGCAACTGCACCTTCATCTTATGCTACTGCTCTCTCAACTAACTGTATTCTCATTCTTTTTGTAGTCAAAATTCTCCACAATGTTGTCAGCAAGCATTGCCTTTGCTCCCTAAAGCCTACTTATTTTATTATCCTTTCAAATTCTGGCACATCATCACTTGGGAATCTGGATCATGCACCAAGGCCAAAAAGAATGTAAGTTTGTGCAAATTTTGGATGGGATTTAAAGGAGATGATATGTTAACAGAAAGGAGTGTCTATAAGGAGTCTAAAAAATAAAAATTAAAAGACCAAACAGCAAGAATCAAGATTCAAGATTCAAACACAATTCAGCAAGCAATCTGTCTCTGTTATTTTACCAGATGTATTTCACAGTAAAATCAAGCAAAAGACCTTTGGATTTATCAGTCTCCTGGAAGGTTAGGTAGTATAAGTCATATTCCCAAATACCTCTAGGGAAATGGCTACCTTTGATTTTCTGGACGAGAAAAGTCATCTCCTAGACTCTATCATCTTTAAGTCCCTCACTGCAAATAGCCAGTAGCCTATTTTTATTTGTAGATATTTATTCACTCAAGAAACAAAATTTCTAATTAGATATTCACTAGTGTGGCATAGAAAATATACTGTGTTTTGTATCATGGATGTCTTTGGCTTAAAACGTGTAGAATTTGATTGGGGTTATGTATCTGATATGAAATTAGAAATTCCACCAAATGTTAATCTCTCAACAGACATTATCTTGGGTATTAATATAAAAGAAAATAAATAGAATGGTTGCTCCCTCCTCAAATAGTTATCTGGAATACAAATGTTGCGCAAATTAAGGTTTAATTGTTAATTCTAACTGTATGATTTTCTGATTGCATGGCTTTTTGCAATCAGATAAGTCAAGGTTTGAATCTTTGTTGGGTCACTTAATGGCTGCATCTACCAGGGCAAGTTACTTAAACTCTCTGAACCTCAATTTCCTCACTATAATATGGGAGACTCACACGTATATTAATTAGGGGATATTGTGAAGATTTAATTGTACAGCAAATGTTATGCCACAGGCCAAAATAGGTGTTCTATAAATGCAGTTTCCTTTCCCATTGCCCCACACTATACTCATTCAGTTAGAATCTAAAAAGAGTTGATTTTGGAAGAGTTTGCCAAATGCTTAGGTCTACCATACTGTAGGTTCTAGTTCAAAAGAAATATCATGTAACCTGTAAACTTGAGTTTTGCTCTTGTTTTTTTCTATAGCATTAAATGACTCAATAACAATTAATTAAAAAATCTAAATTTGAGTTCTTATATATAACATAGGGATAATAAAATCTTCCATAATTATCAATAAACTGACCACATAATTTCCATCAAGCTGGGATACTATTGATAGTAAAAGTGAACACTGTTTATAATGAGGCCAGGACATCATGCTGTCACTCTGATTAGAAAGTTATGAAAGTACCAAAAGAGAGGATATCTGTGAATTTGCGAAGCCATATACCACCTGCCTGAGGGAGGACAAATTTTATGCTAAATAGGCAAGAAAAGATCCAATTTTCCTCCCACTATCCTAATCTTATATGTATTTTTCCCAGCACTTACCTTCTGATGTATTCAAAGTATTTAGAACTAAGGGGAATATGGTTGAATTTGTTTCAATGTCTGTGTACTTAGATGACTTCAGCACCAGGGTGTGGGATTCTATACCAAATTCATGTGTAAAATGAAGACAGTAAGAAAACCAAAGCTCCTTTTATTAATAAACAATCATGCACAAGGTGAAGATGTATCTTTCTTGAAATAGGCTTATATTTCAATTATAAATTTTTAAATGCCCAAGTAGATGCAGTTATAAATATAATATTCCTCTGTAATACCTTTAATTAGATGTTTTTCAGTTTTAAGCTAAATGTTTTGCTTTATAACATCAATGAATCAGTATAACACATAACACCACAACCACTGTCTATCATTTAAAAACAGAATTTTTAAAAACTATCATCAAGTTCTATTAGAATGCAGACAGGACCATGGTTATAGACCTCTTGCCTTTTACTGCTTTTTATGAGAATATGTGAAGTCACCCTTGCATCAATAGCCAGCCATTCACCTTCATTATAAGCTAAATGGCTGTTCCAAGAGCAGTTCCATGGATAGAGAAGTTTTAACTTGATAAGTTGAGGAGGGATCCAGACTGCACAGATTTTAATAAAAGTTATGCAGAAAGATAACTGGCTGGAAGCACAGTTGTTCATGAAATTATGGCTGGGTACACAGCATCCTCTCAAGCTATTGCAGTTGTTATAGGCAATTTTCGAAGAAATTGTATTACTAGTGATTTTTAAAGAAATGGCAGCAAAAGGAAGCTTCCCCATTTCTATTTAGCAACTGGTACGTAGCTGAAAGGGAAGTATCAGTGGAGCACAAAGCAGATATACTGCTTGTGCTTTCTGTGTTTGCAGGTAGGGTTTCCAATAATTGATCATTCATTTTTTTCAAGTCAACAATTACTTTGCTTGCTTTATGAGTAACCAGCACAGTTCTAGGCACTATGGTATTGCATAAAGGAAACACAAAAACCCCTCTCCTCATACCATTCACACTCTAATGGAAGAAGACAAAAATATAAATAGAATAAATGATACAGTCTGTTTCTGTGTGATAAGTGAAGTGAAGAAAAATAAAGCAGGTGGTAGTGGTAGGCGAGGTCAACATTCCAAATTTTAAATTGGGTGGTATGTGAAAACCTTTCTAATAGTCTTGTGACTAATATAATTCCTGCATGGAAAGGGGCATTGTGTAAAAGGTAATGGTAAATGATTAATACCTCTCCATATGGTGCATACACTCAAGGAATAAATCCAGCAATGGCTTGAAATGCAGCCAGTGCAGGAAGTGAAAGAAACATTGACTCTCTAGGATAACATTTGTCGAAGTGTGGATCAGACTTGTACCAGAGTCACCTGAGATGCTTATTATTAATAAAAGGAAGATGCCTCACTCTAAACCCAGAGCTAGTCAATCGAAACTTCTGGGCATAGGTCCTAGAAATGAGTCATATATCAAGCTTTTTGGGTGATTCTGAGTCATTCTAACATTTGAGTCCTAAGAAAGTCTAACGTAAAAACATCAAATCTCAAGTAAAAAAAAAATCCACCCATATGCTTATTTCACAAATATTTTCTGAGTGTCTCCTTTCTGTTCTCAATCATGTAAGTGAAGGGTCTGAGAAGATGGATTCATGCCTCAGATGGTTCTGATCAAATAGGGGCAACTAGATAACACAAATGAGTTTAAAAAAAAAAGAATCTAGAAAAGGCTTGTGGTGATCTGAAGGATTTAATTTTAGTGTTGCGGGAGAGATAGAAGGAAATTGTTGGTATTTTTTTTCTCGCATCTTGGGCTTGCAAAAATACTTTATACATGCAAAACCCTTAAGTAGGGATACTCTGTGCTCAAACCAGTTGTTACTTAGTGGTCTCAATGGAACTCTAACACTGTGACCAATGATGTGTTTCGTGTAAACACTTTTTTTTTTTGGTAACCACAATAATTCCAAGGCATTAACACAAACATTCTCATTTGATTGTCCATTTATTTAATAAAAGTCATTGAGACCTATGGCATACAAATGACCAATTTGGAGGAAGAGACAGAGGGGTCTACAGACGGGTTGCATACAATGTAATAGAGGTGTGTGTACTACATGTTTTAGAAGCAGAAGAATGAAGTTGCTAACTCTGCCTAGGATTTTGGAGAAATTTTTTTCGCCACAAAAAAGATGACACTTGGATTAGAACTTAAAGGATGAGTTAGACTTTGACACATAAAGGAAAAGGAAAGAGTGTTCACAGCAGAAATAACAGCAAGCGCAGACACACTAATCCAAAAGAGTAGAATTTTTGCTCACATTACAACACAGTTCTGCAAAAACCACCTAACTCCTTTATTTTCTATAACAAGCTGATGACCATTACCACTGGACAATGAAGGAATAACCAAAAACTACTGCCAATTAACAGAATCGATTTCCTCTAGTTTTTAAAATTTTTAAAACAGTCTCTAATGAATAAATCATCAAAAGTTCCAAGTTCAATTTTGTGGCTGAGCCATTTCTCCCCTCCCTTCCTCCTTGTCAAGATGGTAGCTGAGTGTAGGGGCAGCGCATGGACCGAATGGCAATGGAGGAGGAGCACCTGAGTGGTCTTTATGCTGCTTTCTACTGAAGGGCAGATCTGGTTCCTGCAGTTATCATTCATTGCAGTTATTGACCAAGGTAAGGGGAAGCTAATACCATCACTGTGCCTCCTTCGTGCCAAGAGGACTTGGCCTTAACAGGACTCAGGGGCCCTCCTGGATAACTTTGTTCTCACTGGCAATGTGCACACTCCTCACCTGGCTTTCACTGCTCTCTGCTGCTGAATCCGGCAGCCCACCCTAAAGCCCTCAGCTAAAAGGGTGCCATTTAACCCCACTTCAGTGAGCCTTTCCACAAAGAGCTCTAACAACCAATAATATATCCTTTTGGGGAATTACCTAGACCTTATGTGCTTCAATTTTCTCATTTGTTAAATGGGGATAATGATAGTACCTTTCCCAGAGTGAGATTGCACAGTTAAAATGAGTTAATAGATATACCACACTTAAGAAGGGTGACTGGCATTATTGTGAATAATCAAGGCACATTTGCTACTGTTATTAGTTCTTCACCACCACCCCCACCACCACCACCCCTTGAGGCATGTGGCAACTTCTGGTCCTTTCTCTTATGTGCCTGTGGCACTGGGAGCCAGGAGCACGCAAGCTTCATCTTTCTGCTACAGCTACTACCATGTTGGCATGTAATCAGCCTGCAGGGCAGTCTCTGGATGCTTTTGACTTTCTCCTCGTTGTCAATACCTCTTTCTTCCTGGAATTTTGCCTTAGGGAAGAGAAGCAAAAACACATGGAGATCTGACTACTTCTGTCTCTGTCTCTTCTCCTTCCCATATGCCCGGAGGCCAAAAGATATAATCTGTTCTTCCTTTTCCTCTTAGAAAGCTATTTCCCTACATCATAACTTGAGACCTTTGTTAGGCAGTAAAAATTGATATAAAAATTTATGTTTAAGTTCTCCAGACTGGCTCTTGATGTTAATATGAGCTTAAATTTTTTTTAAAAGAATGTTTTCATTCTCAAGCCTGCGTTTTAGAACCATTGTCTTACCATGAACTTCCCAAATTTTATTTTGGGTGTCAAAGACTGTACGCTGATTGCATCTCTTTATCTTCTTGATGTAACAAACCTAGTCCCCTCTAAGACAAATAATGCCTCTTGAAGAATAGTGAGAAAATCATACACAACGAAATATAAATAAGAAACAGTACATATATACATTTCAAAAATATCATTCCCATTTTCTCCATAAGAATTAAAGGGCTTGATGTCTTCAAGAAGCAGGAAATAATGATTGATTTGGTGTGACAAGAATATATATTGATACGTTTGTGTGTGTGAGTTGGGGAGGGGAGGCATTAGGTAGAAGGGAAAGCAGATGAGAAGGGATAACAGATGAGGAGCAAGAAGCCAGTTTTAGCCAGATTGAGCAGAGCACTGTATGCCACACTCAAGTTTCTTTTTCTTTTAGGTGAAACAACACTAAGTATTAAATAGGGTACACAGTTGTATGTCCACTTCATATAGTAGAAAAATAAAGCTCTCAGATATTGAGCTTTTCCCTTACATTATCACCACTGTAATTGTAAGAGCTAGGATGAAAATTCAGTTCTACTGATTTATAATCTATCATATTTTACTGGTTTTTTAAAGTTCAAGCAACTTTTTCAGAGAAGTTATAAACTGGCATTTTCACTTTTGAGATAAATGGGATACATCCTATAGAACAATTACCTAAATCAAAAACATTTCATTGCTTCTGAAACTCCAGTGCCTCTAGCAAAGCAAAACTCCAAGACTGCGTTCAGTAAGATCCTTTGATATATTTACTGTTTGCCTATTACTCACTGTCTTACTTGTTTTCACAGTTGGTAAAGACTCAGTAATTCTAACTATGAAGATAGCAACTTGCACTTGTATAGAATCTAAATGATGTTATTTTGGGGGGACCATACAATTTCTGAAAATAAAGGTATAGGTTCAAATGTGTCTGCTGGATTAATTGGAAACCTTTGGTGGAGATCTCCATGAATATGTACTTTTACATCGTGGGGTAGCTAATCAAGACACAAGAGGCACAAGTTGCTCCAGTCACATTTTCTCATACTAACATGGATCTGTCCAAAATACCATTTAGAATCATCTCTAGAGAAGTCTATTAGCTAATAAGGCGTGGGATAAAATACAGTTTTGCAATTAAATGATTACTTTTGATTCTGTAAGCAGCCAGTGCAATCAATTCATGATGAAAAGTAAATTAGTTATATAAATAATTTAGTGGTTGTTTTCATTGACAGTCCAAATACTTCATTCATTTAAATAAATATTTATTGAGTATCTATTATTCTCGCCACTGGGAATGTATAGAGGAAAGAGGCAGACAATCTTTGCCACCCTGGAGCTTACAATTGCAACAAAGATTAGGAGGAAAAATACAGTGTCTATGAAAGCCTCTCATGAATAAATCTTAACTAATATGAGGTGTCAGGGAGGGCCTCCACAGAGAAAATAATCTTTAAGAAAAAACAAAAACTAAGCAAAATATATCCAGGTGACTAGTATGCAAAGGTTCTGGTTAGAGTTAAGGAGAATTTAGGGAACTCAAGGAATTAAAAACTCTGTATGGCAGATGCATAGAGAGTTAGAACCAGATCATGCCAGACTTATATGTAAAGGTAAGTAACTTAAGAGGAAGAGTATGTCACTGAAAAATTTAAGAAGAGTAGTATCATGGTTGACCTTTTTTAGACTATTAGTTCAGATCAGAGCCATGCTGATGCAACTTCAGGGAGGCACCATTCATAAGAAGCAGTTCTTCAGATGCTATGTAGTGAATGGATTAGAGGTAATGAGAATGAAAACAGGACTGTCACGGGAAGAGAATGCATTGGTCTAGGCAACAGATAACAATGGCTTCATTTAGGTGGTGAAAAAGTAATGAAAAGAAGTGGATGCATTTTAAAGATATTTAGGAGGTAGGATTCATGGTATATAATGTGTGGTTGGATATGAAAGCTAATTTAGAGAAAACAATCAAGAAGGACTTATTACTTCCTTGTTGGTTGGTTGTGGATGCTATTTTGGGATAGAGGGAGCATAGGAGAAGGAGCAAGTTGAAGGTGGGAAATCATAATTTCTGTTTGGGGCATGGTAGCTTTGAAGATCTCATAAAACATACAGTGGAGACTTAGAATAGAAGGTTTGATATTTTATACTGGAGCTCAGAAGATAAATTTGAGCTAGAAATATAAAGTTAAGAATTGAAGGCATAGAAGTGGTAAAAATCAATAAGTAAGAATATATAGAAAGAGAAGGAAACAGGGACTAGCATGACACCATCAAGACACCTACAATTAAAAATCTAATAGAGAAAAAGTAGACAAAGAGGTAGAAGCAAAATCATGACAGTGTCACGGAGTCACGGGGATCAAGTATCAAGTTTTTTAACACAGAGTGAATTTGCCACTGAGTCTGAGGCTGTTGAAGGCCAGGAAAAATGTCCATTACATCCTATGGCATGGAGAACTTTTTCCACAGGTGTTTTCTAGGGAAGAAGTCATATTAGACTACACTGAGGAGAAGAATAGAAGGTGAGGATGTAGGGATGCCAAGAAGAGCATACAGAAGCAAACTCAAGAGGAATATGGGGTCCAAAGATTAAAAAGTGCATGAGAAATATCTAGTCCAGAGGGAGGTTTTGAATATAAATAAATGGCAGAAGAGCACCAGAAAGTGAGAAATAGGAAGGAGGGAGATTCTGAGAATACCAGCGAATTTGGCTTTAGGGCGAAGAGGGAATAATTCCTCCACTGTGTTAGGAATAAGGGTTTGGTGGAGAGACAAGGAGATTGGTAGATTTGGCCATAAGAAATTGTGCTGGTGGTCATGATGGGCCCCCATCAATGGCCTCTGCTTTCTCTGTAAAGAATAAGCTAAAGAGTTAAAGAACAACAACAACAAAAATGACATCAGGGCTTTAAAAAGAGTAAAGAATCGTTTGAATGCTTTGGGTGGAGATTGGAACACATCCAGCTAAGACACATTGCATTGCTAATTTAAATTGGGGACCGAGTCAAAATAACTGGTATAACCTTAAAGAAAACAGAAAAGCAAAACCCCAAAATCTCAGGCTTCCTGAAGATCCAAAAAATTTGTTTTGCTGAGCATCAGGTATATAATTTATGCCTATGTAGGAGGAGTGGAAATACTCAAGTGTAATTGTGTGTGTATGTGTGTATACATGCATTTATATACACTCTGATTCAATGTGATCTAGATAAGCTTAAATCTCTGAATTGGAACAGTGATATTAATTAGCCAATTTTTAAAACTTATTTCAAGAGAATTATCAGTGATTGAATCCTATCAGAATGTAGGCATGGGGATCCAGAATAAATGAAAGAGTTCTGAACTTCTCAAAACACTGTAATTGGTTTCTTGAATGATCGTTTCAAGACAGAATTATTTTGATCCCAAGTAACTCATTTCCACTCATACCCATTGTTTTTTGTGGTTTTTTTTTGTAATTGTGGAAAAAAATTAACAGTACAGAGTCCCCAAACAATTACTCTTTGATAATGTGGCGAGTCTCAAGGTAAGTTAAGTCACGTCTCATGTTACAGGCCTGAGATAACCCTTATTTTGTGAGTCAATTAATTATCTTTCAAAAAGGATAGTGGAAAAGATGATGATTGTCATCATCATCCCTAACCCCAAATTCATCAGAATTTTCATTCATTCCTCTGAATTTACCCACCTTATTATTTTTAAGTCTGTTTGGATATTTTTTAATCTGTCCTGTACTGTAATTCGTTATTTGTATGTCTTAGTCCTAGGCTACATTTTTCCTGGTCTTGAATAACAATGTGTTAAATGACTGTTTTTACCTGGTTTCTAAAATAGTGCCATATTCAACAATACAGTTTATTCAATAATCCATTAAACAATTATTATTGATTTCCTTCTGTATGTCAGATATCGTGCCACATCTGACTAAACAGTGGTGAAACAAAGTAGATATGTTTCCTGTTTTCATAGAACAGTCTGGTGGGAGAAAAAGACATTAAACAAACAGATGCAGAACTGAATACACAGTTGAAAATTTGGATGAATTGCTAAGGAAAAGAACAGCATTATATGAAAGACAGAAAGTGAATTAATTTTATGTTGAGTGAAACCTTTGAGGAAGTCACAAATAAACCACTGTTTCTCAACCCTGGAATTACTGACATTTTGGGCTGGACAGTTCTTTGCTGTAGGGAGGTGTCCTGTACATTGTAGAGTATTGAGTAGTTTCCTGAGCTCTGTCTACTTGATCTTGGTAGCACCATCCCAGTTGGAACAACCAAAAATGTCTCAAGATAATGCCAAATCACCCCTAGGACAGAGCCACCAATTTAACACATTAACTTCCCCTGTGAGTTGCATGTAAGTGACACTAGTTTTGAGCCCAGAGCTCAGGGCCTTGTGTAGCATATGTAACTCATACATCTCTTTGCCTTGGGAGCTGTGAGAACTATTTTTCAAGTTGCATATAATTTACGCACAGAAGACAATAAAAAATAGCAATTTTAATTAAATTAGAAAGGATCATTTGTTTTTGAAATTTTTATTCTATTTTTGTAATACAACACCGTGGCCCCAAGGAAAAAAATTTTTTTTCTAGTGTGGTTGTCAATGTATTAAATTGAGTGGAAATGCTTAAGAAAGAATTGGGCAGGAGAAAAGAAGGTCAGAAGAGTATTATTTCAAGAAGAAGAAACATCATGGGAGAAGTCTAGGGGGCAGAAAAACATTTAAATAACTAAGGGAGGCCAGCATGGAGAGAGTATATTGAATGAGGGAAAGATTAGTACAAGATGAGTCTGGAAATGAAGGCAGAGGGCAGGTTTAAATAATTGCAAGATCAAAAGATGCAATTTATATTTTAAAGCATCTCTCTGGTTTCTCTGATAAAAATAGGAGATACTGGAAGTGAAAATGAGGAGGCCAACCAGGGGCTACTGCCATTTTTCAGGGTGATGGCCTGGGCTAGAATGCAAGATGAAGAGATGGTAAAACATAGACACAGGAAAGCTATATTTTGGAAGAAGAAACAGCTGGAAATAGTGCATAAATATCCAATGAAAGGAGGAATTAAAGGGAAAGAATTATTTGAGGCTTCCATTGACTTGTAAATGCATATAATGGATTTGTGTTTACTTGTCTTAAGCGACAAAATTTTGGTTGGTCTTAGTCCTATGCCTTTATGTCATTAAAAACGACAAAAAAATGCAAACCTCTTCCATATTATAGTGCTACAAATAGATAGTTTTATATCCTCAGATATTTCCCACTCCACCTGACCTTCTTTATCCCAGGCTAAAATTCAAAGTACTTTCAATAGCTCAGTTTATGACATAGCTTGCCATTCTCTTAACCCACTTCTGTGTGTCTATTAAATTGCAGCATCTAAAACAGAATGGTTTATACTCCAGGTGCTGCTCCTGATAATTATAAAGGAAAGTAAATGTATTTCGAATAGAAATATTGCACTATTCATTGTTATGAAGTTATTATCACTATGCACTATTATTAAATTTTAAGCTGTTTTTAATGAAAACTTCTGTCTTTTTCTAACATGCTGCTAAACCGTATCTTTCTCGCCATGTAAATTGTCTATTGGAGTTATGTCTCTGAATGTACGATTTTATACCTACTGTCTTTATGGCATGTTGTATTTGTCAGAGTTCAGTCGCAAAACAGAAACCACTCTCTGTATTTCAAGTATAAATCTTTATAATAAAGAGAATTTACACAAAACTGGAAAGATGGGAAGTAAAGGTCAGCAAAATCACCACTAACAAGCCTGCATCCTGCTCTCTAAAAGAGCAGAGAAAATATCTCATTATGTCCACCTAATTATGTCGAGCCTCCTCAGAATTGAGTGACTTTGGTGAGCATGCACATGACATACAAATGTCTTCACACTCGGCCCTTTCCGAGAAGTCCACTCACACACGTAGTAGATACATTTATCTATCATTGACCTAAATTTTCAAATCTTCTTCCTTTCAAGCCACATACTAAGAGTCAATATAGAATCATACCTATGACAATTTCTTCTCCCATGCTATGTGAAGAAATAAGGACTCTGCTTGATGTTTTGCCTACTTGGAAAATTTCCCTTTCTCATAATGCTTTAGGCCAATCATAGAACACTTTGATGCAAATCTTAACTTTCAGCTAGTGCTACCATACCACGCAGACTCTGTAAACCAGGCCTGAATTTATCTTCTTCCATATACTATAGCCCCCATATTATGATTGTATTCATTATGGTTTAAACAATCAATGATCTTTTATATTTAAATAATAAGGATATTATTATATTTATCCACACAGTTGCTATTTACTATGTTCTTTGGTACTTTTTGTAGATGTATATTTTTATTCAGTATTAAGTTCCAGATAATCCAGAAAATATGATTAGAAGACTTCCTCTAGCCTTTCTCATGGTATGGATCTGCTGGTGATAAATTATTTTGCTTTTGTATATCTGAAAATATCTATATTTTACTTTTTTTAAAAAAAAATAAATGTGTCTAGGTATAGAATTCTTGGTCAACAGTTTTTTTTTTCTTTTTCTTTCATTACTTTAAAGATGTTGCTACATTATATGCAAGCTTGCATTTTTTCTGATGAGAAATCCCTTGGATATGTTGATTTATAATTTTCACAAATTTAGAAAATTTTGGCTATTATGTCTTCTATTTTTTTTTATCTTCCCTTTTTCCTGACTCTTCTTCAGATACTCCAGTTAGATGTATTTTAGGCTGTTTGAAGTTGTACCACAACTCAAAGTGCTCTGTTCATTTATTTTGAGTGTTTTTTTCCTCTGTATGTTTCATTTCAGATAATTTCTATTGCTATTTGCAAATTTATTCATTTTTTTATAATGTACAATTAGTCATTAAACTTATCTAGTATATTTTTCATCTCAGATATAGTAGTTTTTAATCTCTAGAATTTTGATTTGAGTCTCTGTATATATTTCATGTCTCTACCTAACACATTCAATCTTTCTTCTAGGTTTTGGATGTATGAAATACAGTTAAAATAACTAGTTTAATATCTCTGTCTGCTATACCTAATATATGTATCAATTCTAAGATAATTTTAATTGATTTTTTCCTCATTATGGGTTGTATTTTCTTTCTTTCTTGTCTTTCTTTTGGTTAAGTGTTAATTTAATATTCTATTTTTCATATAAGCATACTTATCAATTATACCTTAATAAAGCTGGAAAAAACTGCAAACATCAGGAGAAAATTGTGTATATTCATGATGTACAACATGATGACTTGGTATACAAATAAATTGTGTAACAATGGCACATCAAATTAATTAACATATCCATCACCACAGAGTTATCAGTGTGTATGTGTGTATGAGTATGTGTCATCTCTTGTATTTTTGATAATAGCCTTCATAACAGATGTGAGATAATATTTTATTGTGGTTTTGATTTGCATTTCCATGGTGACTAGTGATGTTGAGCACTTTTTTATATACCTGTTGGCCATTTGCATATCTTCTTTGAAAAAATATATATTTATGTCCTTTGCCCATTTTGTAATTGGGTTATTTGGTTTTTTGCTATTGAGTTGTATGAGTTTCTTATATATTTTAGACATTAACCCTTTATCGGGTATTTGGTTGTAAATATTTTCTCCCATTCTGTAGGTGGTCTTTTTATTTTGTTGTTTGTTTCCTTTGCTGTGAAGAAGCTTTTTAATTTATAGTAGGCCCACTCATTTATTTTTATTGCTTTTATTGCTTGTGCTTTGGGGGTCATATATTTGATTGGATGTTCAACATTATATATTTTACCTTGTTTGATGCTAAGTACATTTCCATTTCTATACTTGAGCTTTGTTCTTGGATATAGTTATCTGGAAATTTGATTACTTCAAATTTCACTTTAAAGATTTACCAGGTGGAACTAGATCAGACTAGAGAAAATTATTATCCACTAATGAGACAAAATCCTTCTGAATGCTCTATCCAATGTCCTGTGATTTATAAGTTTCCCTTGTCTGACTGATGGGGAAAGTCCTGGACACATATTGTCTCTGGGTACTGCCCCCTATAATCCTTTCTGATAGTTCTTTCCTCACCTGTGAAGAGTCCTTGTAAATATCCACTAACCAGTACTAATCTGCTAAAAAACTGTTCAGAAATTTCTCTATTCAACTGTTTCCTCTCCAGTACTTTGCTCATGCACTCGACACCTGGTGCAACAGTCTTATAACTCTCTCAAGGTGGTAGGATAGGTTAATCATAAGGTTCACCCTATTCATTTATCATGTCTCAATTATGATTGTCCTTTGGAGTCTGCTCTTGAAACTTTTGAAAATTGTTGTTTATTTTATTGTACGTAGTTTTTTAGTTGTGGGAAGGTAAGTCTGTTCTATGATATTCCATCTTGGTTGGAAGCAGAATGACCTGTGCCTCTTTTTTACTGGTAGTGATTACAACATGTAACAAATTGCTCTTTACTTTTAAGGGAATGCCATGTGCATAATTTATCTTCATCCAGTTCACTCACAAAAATGTTGGACAGTTCAGGCCCAGGGAAAAAAGCTTTGTATCTTATTAAAAAAATATTCTTACAAAACTTGCACTAATTCATTACTCAAAGTTTTTCATGTTGTAAATTTACCTAGTTGTCATATTAGCTCAAACATTTGCACCTAGCCATTTGCTTTTCATTAACTGATTTCATCAGTTTCATTCCATTTTTAAATGATCAATTACAGGAATAATATATAAATGCATTCTCCTTGTGTGATAGACATTAGTTCTGCCTTATGAATATTTGTGACTCTTCACATTCTTTGCCTATGTGTTGGGATTGTACTTCCTGATCCACTTGTGGGTGAGTGGCACCATATGATGATGTCTGGCTTATTAGCTGTGAGTAGAACTGTTACATACTACTTCCAGGCCAAACATTTAATTTCTACTACAAAACCCGGTCGAGTTTTCTTTACCCTCTAACTTTTGAGATAGTGACTGTTCCATTAGCCTAAATCCCTGAGTAAATGAAACGAATACACCCCTCTGCCAACCCATGATGCACATGCAACGGAAATAGAAACCTTTGTTATTTTAAACCACTGATGTGTGTGTGTGTGTATGTATGTGCGTGACAGTATAATTTAGATTTTCCTTACTAATACAGTTGATATAAAATTAAAGCATTAAAGCATTGCAATAAAAATAAAAATTTTATTTGACTATCAAACACAATTTCAGTTCCTTCACACTTTTTCTGGAACCATATAATCATGGGTATAACTTTGTGAGTCTTCTTCATATATATCTGTTGATACATAGAGAGTTAATTCATTCCTTATAACTACCATACAGTATCACTTCATATGAATCTGCTAATTTTATCTATTCTGTTTCAATGACCATGTCTACACAATACCCATTCTTGTTGATAGACATTTAGGCTATTTCTGATTTTAAACCACAACAGTAACAGAACATCTTTCTACACCTCTCATTGTGTACACATGGAAGCAGGGCATCTGGGTCGTATGGCGTATATACTTTCAGTTTTAATAAATGCTAAACTCTCCTCCAATGTGACTGGACCACTTTATATGGCAACCACTTTTGTTAAGTTTATTATTGTGTTGGTTTACATAATAGATGAGAAACTAATTTATTTTTCATACAAAAAAAACCCCACTTGATTGGTGATTATGGCCTGGTGATTATAACACAGCACTGCTTGGCATTGACAATACTGCACAGAGGCAAACAGGGTGCTGTTCAGGAGCCATCACTACACAAATAGAATCATCTTGATTCTCTGCACTATGATTTATTAGCTAAAATTAAGCTAATATTTTTGTTGATTGTAGCCACTTATAAAAATGAGCTTTGAAATATGGTATAATTACCTGTAATCCATTTTCTCCATCTCCAAGCTGAACAGCAACTAATAGAAAATAAGCCACTTAACTGAAGGAGTAGTTTTGTAGAATATTTGATAGAGTGTTATATTTCACTGTGGTTTTATCAGATGATGGTCCTGGTAAATGCAAGAAAGTGTTTATCTTTACTGAAAATAAATACTGACTTGAAATATTCTGTTATAAATTACTTGCATTACAAATGAAGAAGTACAATACTATTTGAAGACGGATTTGGATTATTTAAAAAGGTATATTGTGAACTCTAGGTTTTATATGTACAAAAAATTGTTAAAAGTTTTAAAATGAAGCATTAATGATGAATCAACAGATGAGGTAAATTAAATAATTAAAAAATGCTCAAATGAAATGAGAGAAGTCAGAAAAAGCAGAAACATAAAGAAACAAAACCAAATGCAATAAATAGAAAACAGCAAGATGGCTGGTTTTAATGCAACTATCAACAATCACATTTAATGTGGAAACACAATTTGTTAAAAGAGATCATCAGATTGAATTAAAAAGTGAGATCCAATTCATGTTGGAAACCCACTTTAAACAAGAAAAATTATGTAGATTAACATTTATCGGGTGTCGGTCAGGTGGGAGGGGGGAGGAGGGGATGGGTATATACAAACATAATGAGTGAGATGTGCAACGTTTGGGGGATGGTCACGCTTGAAGCTCTGCCTCAAGGGGGGAGGGGGGCATGGGCAATATAAGTAACCATAATATTTGTACCCCCACAATATGCTGAAATAAAAAATAAATAAAAAAAAGAGACCATCAGATTGAATTAAAATGTGAGATCCAATTCATGTTGGAAATCCACTTTAAACAAGAAAAATTATGTAGATTAAAATGATGGATGAAGCTGCTGTAGAAAACAGTTTGGCAGCTCCTCAAAAACCTAAACATAGAATAACCATATGACGCAGAAATTCCACTCCCAAGTATGTGCCCAAGGCAACTGGAAACATATGTTCACCCCAAAATTTGTATACAAATGTTTATAAAAGCATTATTCATAATAGCCAAATAGTTGAAAGAATTCAAATACCCATCACCTGATGAATGAATAAGCAAAATGTGTTATATCCATACAGTGAAATATTATGTGGTCATAAAAAACAGTGAAGTGTCGATACATGCTACAAATGGATAAACATTGGAAACATTATGTTAAATGAAAGAAGTGAGACACAAAATGTCATATATTGTACAATTCCATTTATATGAAATGTCCAGAAGTCACAGAATCATAGTGACTGAGAGTGGGTTAGTGGTTTCCAGAGGTTGAGGAAAAGGGGAGTTGAGATTGATTGCTAACTGGAAGGTGTTTTGTTTTTTGTTTTTTTTTGAATGATGGGAATATCCTGGAATTATATAATGCTGATGGTTGTACAACATTGTGAATATACTACAAACTACTTTAATGGACACTTTAAAATGGTGGAACTTAAAAATAAAAATTTTTAAGGTAAAGGAATAGAGAAACTTATACCATGTAAATACAATTAAAGGAAGTGGAAGTAGCAAAGTAGCTATATTAATTTTAGACAAAGCAGTCTTTAGAACAAGCAATATTTTCAGGGATAAAAAGAGATGTTACATAATAGTAGAGGGATTAATTATCTGAGTACATAACAGTTTTAAACATATATACACCTGACAATGGAGCATCAAAATGTATTAGATAAACCCTGATAGAACTAAAAGGAGGAATAGACAAGGCCAATATTAAAATCGGAGACTTCAATATCACAAACAAGCAGGCAAAAAAACAATAAAGATAAATATAACCTGTATAGTGCAATTAACCAACTTGGTATAATTGATATTTGTAGAACACTCTTGGCTGGGCACAATGGCTCACATCTGTAATCCTAGCACTCTGGGAGGCCGAGGTGGGAGGATCGCTTGAGCTCTGGAGTTTAGGACCAGCCTGAGCAAGAGTGAGATCTCATCTCTACTAAAAACAGAAAAATCAGCCAGATGTAGTAGTGCACACCTGTAGTCCCAGCTACTGGGGGGGCTGAGGCAGGAGGATGGCTTGAACCCAGGAGTTTGAGGTTGCTATGAGCTAGTCTGATGCCATGACACTCTAGCCCGGGCAAGAGAGTGAGACTCTGTCTTAAAAAAAAAAAAAATTTTTAAAAACTCTAAACATCAACAACAAAATGCACATTTTTCTCAAGTGCACTGAAGCACACACAAAGACAGACCATATTCTGGTTCATAAAATAAGTTTTAACAAATGTAAAGGAATATACACCATTAAGTATCTTCTAATACTATAATGGAATTAAACCAGAAATCAGTAATAAAAAAAGCAAGAAAATGCCCAAATACTTGGAAAATAAACAAATTTGTGAGACACTCAGAGGGATACTTATAGCATAAAATGAATATATTTGAAAAGAAGAAAGACCTATAATCAATCATTTTTCTAGGTATTCACCTTAAGAGAAAGTACAAATTCACCTAACACAAGCAGAAGGAAGGGAATAGTAAAAATGAAAGCAGAAATCAATGAAATTAACCAACATTTCCCCAACCACCCTTGCCCCAGCCCCTAGTAACCACCATTCTACTCTCTACTTCTAGATAAGATAAATAAGTTCAAGAGATCTGTCATACAACATGATGACTATAGTTAATAACAACATATTATATTCTTGAATATAGTAAGAAAGTATATTTTAAGTGTTCTCACCAAAAAAAAAGTTAGGTAATGTATATGTTAATTAGCTCATTAGCCATTCTACAATGTATATGTATTTCAAAACATTATGTTGTACATAATAAATATGTAATTTTTGTCAATCAAAATAAATTAATTTTAAAAATTAATGACATTAAAAACAATAAAGAAAATTAATAAAACCAAAAGCTGGTTATTTGCAGAGAACAATACAATTGACAAAGTTCTAGTGAGCCTAACCAAGAAAAAAATAGAGAGGAAGACAAAAATTACCAATATAAAGAATAAAAAAGGGGCCATCATTATTGTTTCCATTAGACATTAAAATGATAATAAGGGGATATTAAGAACAACTCTATGACTATAAATTCAAAATTAAAAGATGCATACTACAAAAATTCACTTAAGGAGAAATAGATAACCCAAATAGCCCCATATCTATTAAGGAAATTAAATTATTTGTTAATAACCTTTTAAAAAAGCACCAGGCCCAGATGGTTTCACTGGTAAATTCTTCCAGATATTTAAGGAAAACATAATACCAATTTTGCACAACCTCTTTCAGAAAATAGAAGAAAAGGGAATCTTTCCCAATTCATTTTATGAGGTCAGAGTTATCCTAATATCATTATAGCTCACTGCAGCCTCCAGCTCCTGGGCTCAAGTGATCCTCCCTCCTCTACCTCCCAAGTGGCTGTCACTACAGGCACACACCATCACACCTGGCTAAGCGGATGGTAAATTCTTGATCTGTCTCCCAAATGGGGGTTGTCTTAGATCTACCTTCCCAGGAAACAGATTCTGAGGCCCCAAAACACCAATCTCTATTCCCTATAAGAAAAATGATGAATTGGGAAGCAGCATGGGCAGAGGGGGAACTTGATAAACTCAAACCTCAGACAAAGACAAACCTACACGGGGTCTGGAGTGAGGTGGCTTTTCATAGATGTCTGAATTGAAACATGGAGTCAAGACCTATAGAGTCTAATTTTTGACACAGCTCCAAATAATGGCCAATCTGGGAGGAGGGTGCCCTGATCTTGCAGTATATAATGTCTGAATAGGAGCCCCAACCATACCATCAAAAGGTGGTTCTATTGATTTATCAGCCCAGCAGCTTCTGGGTTACATGGTATTTGATGGGACCAGTGGATCTCAGGGTCATGTACCTACTGTTTTACCTCCTTTGCTGTAAAATGTCTCCTTTGGTCTGATTCACTATTATGTAGGATTACGTGGAGTATGAAGTAAACACTTTGCATGCCCTTACACAGTGGTACTAGCTGACAGCCTGCATGGAGGGAAGGCAGCCTAGAATACATGTTGGAGCTTCTCACTTTTCACACCTTCCTTCTTATAGCTAAGGGTGATTGTCTCCTTGGAGAGATGAAAAAAGCCCTTGAGTATATAAATTAGTACTCTATTGCTGCATAACATATTACCCCCAAAATTAAAGTCTTAAAACAACAACAACAAAAACCATTTATTATCTTACAGATTCTGTGGATTAGGAATCTGGGAGCAGCTTTCTGCATCCTCTGCCTCAGGGTGTCTCACTAGACTGTGGTCAGGGTGTCAGCCATGACTGAATTTATCTCAAAGTTTTACTGGAAAAGGGTCAGCTCCCAAACTCACTCATAGTTTTGGGCAGAATTCAGTTTCCCCAGGTTGTTGGACGGAGGGCCCAGTTCCTCTCTGGCTGGTGGCTAGAGGCTGCCCTCAGTTTCTTGCCACAAGGTTCTCTTCATAGAGAAGCCCACAGCATGGCAGCTTGCTTCATCACAGCAAGCAAGAGAGAAGAGCTGAGGGGAGAGAGAATGAGAGCAACACCGAGTCCCAGTCTTTTATAACCTAATATCAAAATTGACATTCTATCATGTTATCTGTATTCTATTTATTAGAAATAAGACATTGAGTCTAGCTCACGCTCCGGGTGATGAGATTCACAGGGTATAAATGCCAAAAGTTGGAAGTCATTGAAGACCATCTTAGAAGCTGTCTACCACACTTGGTATATAGTTCTAGAAGCGTAATTGTTATATCAAAGGTATACGTGATGTAAAATTTGATACCTATCACAAACTACCTTACAGACAGGTGGTATGAACTTTCTCTCCCACTGCCTAGACATGAGTGGTTTCCTTTTCACAGGATGTTTGTCAAAGCACTCAAACCATAGTCAGTAGTTTATACAACATTACTGGTCACTGTCTCAAGTAGTTTTGACAACATCCATCATTGATCTTATTTTTAAAAACAAGGAAACTCATTATCATTATATTCATAACTCTTTCATTTAATCTGGTGCCAGTTCATACGTTGGTTAATTTTATGTACCAACTTAGCTAGGCTGTGGTGAGGAGTTGTTTGGTGAGACACCAATCTAGATGTTGCTGTAAAAGTATTTTTTTTATTTTGTGATTAACATTTAAATCAGTAGACTTTGGATAAAGCAGATTACTCTCCATAATGTGTGTGGGTCTTACTTATCCAGTCAGTTGAAGACTTTAAGATAAAAGACTGAGGTTCCCTAAGGAAGAAGGAATTTAGCCTCCAGACTGGCTTTGGACTTAAGGCTGCAACATCAACTCTTCCCTGCATCTCCAGCCTTCCCACCTTCCGTGCAGATTTCAAACATGCCAGCCCCCAAAATCATGTGAGCCAATTACTTAAGATAAATTTCTCTCTTTCTCTTTCTTCTCTTTCTTTCTCTCCCCTTCCCTTTCCCTCTGCCTTTTCTTCAGATAGATAGATGGATCATATTTATATGTACACACATTTTTATCAGTTCTGTTTCTCTGGAGAATTCTGACTAACAGTTCACAACAATATCTGAACCAATAACTGGAAACATAATTCCTCACAATGGAATCCCGAGATTGCTGTTCACCTGCATTTCTGCCAGAACATGAAAGTTTTCCAAATGTGGACAAAGTTTGAATCACCTCTGTTACTTTACTTACTTTCACTGATTCCGTATATCCTCTCACTCTGCTATCAGAGAAAGTACATTTTTTTCCTCTCTGTTGGATTTTGGTGAGAGATAAGTCAATATATTATACTAAACTACTGTTTTTTTTTAAAAAAAGCAGAAAGACTGTATTTTGGCTTAAATTATTATTATTATTTTCTTTTTAGACAGAGTCTTGCTCTGTTGCCCAGGGTACAGTGCGTCAACCTAGCTCATAGCAACCTCAAATTCCTGGGCTCAAGTGATTCTCTTGCCTTGGCTCACCAGTAGCTGGGACTACAGGCATGAGCCACTATGTCTGGCTAATTTTTTCTATTTTTAATAGAGACAGGGCCTCACTGTTTCTCAGGCTAGTCTTGAACTCCAGAGCTCAAGTGATCCTCCCACCTCAGCCTCCCCAAGTGCTAGGATTACAGGCGTGAGCCACCATGCCTGGCCTGTTGGCTTAAATTTGATAAAGAGTATTGAGCCATATTACTAGTGTTTCTCAATAAACCAGAAGTCAGACCTATGCTACTGGTAAAAAAGAGATTCTTTGAGTATATTTTCAAATAATTTCCCGAAGAAGAAACTCAAATCTCCACTGCTCAGAATAGATACCAGTTTTTAAATAAGAACTAAGCTTCTTAATGTGTACTCCAGGTCTCTCTCCAAAAATATTTTGTAGTACCTTTGATGTTAAGAGTTTTAAGAGCAATATTATTGTCTGCCTTACACCTGGTGAGAAACAGCTGCTGCTCCACTAGAAGACATTATCTTCAGCTGCTGAGTGGATATTTATTCCCAGGACGTAAATAAGAATGCCTAAAGAAAAGCTACATACACACACAACTGGCAATAGAAATGAAGAAAATAATGATCATCTTTTTCAACAAGGTAATCTCATTTGATAGACTATTCCAGAAAGGCCATACCACAAGCAAAAACTCAAAACCCTATCAGAGAAATGGCCCTTCCAATACTTCACAAGATTGCTTTCCAAAACATCTTTAATAAAGCCAAGTACTGAAGTTATGCAGCACAGATAAACACCCTGGGCTGAGTTAAAACTACAATTTCCACTTTCCCACAAAACTAGAAGTTCTTACCCCTCTATTACAGCTTCTGGCTTCTTAAATGGGACAGCACAGCACTTGAAGCCTGTTTGTTTTAGGAAAGGTTAAGTGAACCCAAATACTGATATGACTTCATAAAACCAAAGAGATGGCAATCTCCTAATTCTCAGTGCTAACTCAAAACATACTGAGGATAAAACATATCCACATTCTTGCTAAAAAAAAAAAATGGTTAGAGTGATCAGACTTACTGGGTAGCTGATCATGTGATGCCCAAACAACTTTTTGGTCTTCCCATCATTTTTACTAAAGAAGTCCCAGGAACTAACATGTGATCTAAGATGAGTGAGTGGCAGGGGTTGGGAAAAGACTCGTTGCTCCCACACCCTATAACCCTGAAGATGGATCAGTCAAATTCACAGTAAATGATCCAAATAAACAGAGAGAAAAGGGAGAAGGGACATGTGCATTGTGGGGCCTCTACTGGGATAATTTATTAAGGCTCATCATCCTCTAGCACGAAGCCTCCCAGGCTTAATCTTATATTCACATGGTAGTTCCTTTGCTTGCTAGGATATGCAATCCAACCCCAAACTCTATTCCTTTCTCCTCATATCTAGCCATCCTTAGTGCTTTGGTCCACTTAACTCCTCCATTCACTAAATTCCCTACCCCTTCTTCAATACTGAGTTTGACTTGCTGTCTAGCCTCATTTTCAGAATTTTGCTTTCTTTCTCAAATTTCTGTTGCTGAGAGGGAGGGGATAATCTTTAGTTCTAGAGGAGAGAGAGGTGAAAAAGTCACTGAAATGTGCCAGTCTCCTAGTGACAGCTTCTTTTTCCTTCCTCTTGTTCCAGTTAACTCCAGGTAATTATTTAAATATATATATATATATATGTGTGTGTGTGTATATATATATATTTGTGTATATATATATATCTATATAAAATACACACACACACTACTTTATTTCAAAGAGAAATCCCCTACCACTATTTGCATATTGTTAGGTCCCTTATTATTTTCAAAAAGTTTTTTATTTTGTTGTGCTTTATTTTTGTCCCAGTGGGGAAGTATTAATATAAAGTTGACTTTCATTGCATCTTTCTGATTTGAGGAATAATTTGTTTGTTTTGCTTGCTTGCTATTTTATGGCAATTTGTGGGAAATGTGTCATTCTATACAATATAGATTAATTAAATATCCCTGCATGCCTGTATATGGTAAAAAAAAAAAATTACCAAAGAAAATAAATACTGAAATATTGGATCTTTTGGAAATTTGGCAATGATATGCCATCCTGATAATTTCTTTCCATATCTTCACTGGACGATTCAATTCATGATAATAGCATTAATGAAGACAATGATTTAATATCAGAAAATAAAAGAACCAATGTGATGACAATAAATACTTGGTGATGATTAGTGATCCTTGGCCAGAAAACGAATTTCCTCATCAGTATAATTCTCTTTTAGCATGGACCCTCTTTCAAGTTATTAGGATATTTTGGTAAAATGTAAATTGAGAAAGAAAATCAGAAATTGACCCAGTTTATACACTGGTGTTATCATTATAAGCCTAGACAGGGTGATTAATCCAGAGGTAGCAACTATTTCTTATTTTCCCTAAAATAATACTTAGAAGCTAGCAACTCAGCTCTGAGACTCAGATTGTGCATATTTACATCTGATGATTATAATGTCTGCTTACCTCAAAATTTATTGGGTTGATTAAATAATAACCATGCATACAAAGAACTCTGGAAATCATGGGGACTATTATAGTACAAAAAAGTCATTACTATTATTTTCGTAGTTTCTGCAGAAATATCTATGTACCCTAACTCTATTGATAATATTTTTTGCCATAGAGTTTCTTTTTATTTCATACAATGTTTCAATCTTTTTCTTTATAGTTTACACCTTTGTTACTATGCTTAGGAAATTCTTTTGCCCCAAACATTATATAATATTCATGCATATTTTATCTTGATGCTTCTAGTCTCTGCATTTTAACATTTAGTCCAGCTAAAATTTAATTTTGTTATAAGGTGTGTAATTTAGTTATTTAAAATATTGTTCCCTGCAATGGTTAGCCAGTTGTCTTTTGAAATGGCATGGCCAAAATGGCACCCCCCATTTTACAGATGAGTAACAACAGCTCAAGGAGGGAAAGTGATAGAGGTTGGTGTGGGAGTCAGCTTAAACTTGCTCTCAAGAACTGATTGTAATCAGTATTTCCCAACTCCACGTTCAACACATTGGACCTGGTGGAAATATTTACACCATGGAAATCAGCAAACAATACAAACCAGAACTTCCTTCCTTCTCCTATGTTTAAAGGGCTTTGCAACTGCACCTGCGTTGACCTGGTTTTGTTGTTCTCTGCTATGTCTTTTGGGATGTGGTTTGAAAATTACCACCACCACAACTTATCCAGTGGTAATTATCTCTCTTATTTCACTTTGAATAATTGCTATGACTTACAGGGGCATTGGAAGGTTGGGGAGTGTTTCAGGGCCAGAAGCGGGCTGGGGGGGAGTGCTTAAGAGGAGGTGCTGCTGGCCCTTTGTTAGAAGAAAGACCTGCTGTCTGGAACTTAGTCTGATTTTCATTTTCCTAATTTTACAATGAGGACCTAGGCTAGAAAATCCACTCAGACTTTCTTCATATCAGCGATAAGGCTGTTTTGCTTTCTTATCATTTCTGCATTCACTGGAGAAGCACTTTTCATTTCCTTCAAGAACTTTTCCTTTGAATTCACAGCTTGGCTACCTGTTTGGTGCAAGAGGTCTACCTTTCAGCCTATCTTTACTGTCTTCCTCACTAAGCGTAATCATTTCTAGTTTTTGATTTAAAGTGAGAGATATGTGACTCTTTCTTTCACTTGAACACTTAGAGGCCACTATAGTGTTATTAATAGGCTTAGGTATTTTACTACTTTATTCTATTACATAAAGTTCATTTGGAATTATGTTGTCTATTGCAAAATGGGACTTTGATTAGAATTTCATCAAAATTATAAATTAGTTGGGAATAATTGATACCCTTAGGCTATTCAGTGATTTTTATCAAAGAAGATGCCATATTTTATTTATTTACATCCTTGATTTGTTCTAATAGGACTTTAGGTAGATTATATCAACTCATAAATTATAAAATCTTCAATAAAGACAAGGAAAATAGGACAAGAAGAGAAAACAACGCATGAGCTCTAATTAGAAGTGAGCCTAATACACAAAATGCATTCCAACTGCTTCTGCACACTCCATGGGGGTAGATCCACAATTCTGTGTTTAAGACTTGGAGAAAAGACTGCAGAAAAGGAACTCAGCAGTTTCCATATGGTTTAAAAAGTGTCTGAAGCCAGAGATCAATTTCTCCCATAAATGGACTGAAGAAGGCCCCAAATGTATAAATGCCAACTTCAAAGATGTTCTTATTCCACTTATGCGCAATATCTGCTTGTTTATTGGCTATTGCAGGAACAATTCTGAAGCCTCACTGAAGCTTAATAAAACAAAGTTCTGAGATCATTTACTGATATCCAACAGTGGTTCAGGGGTGAGTGGTCAAGCTATTAATTTACCTGATAGGAGAAATGAATGTATATACAGTTTCTAAAAAACTCCTTCATGTAAATAATTTGATAAAAGGCAAAAACTTACAGACTCAAGAAACTAGATGAACCCCAAACAGGATAATTCAAAGGAAACCACACCTGGACACTTCATAATCAAAATACTGAAAACATAAGACAAAAAATATCTTGAAAGTTGCTGTGGAGGAGATGTTGGAGGGAAATAAAGACATTCTCAGGTGAAGAAACTTAGGAGAATTTGTCTCCATACATCTTCCCTAAAAGAAATGCAAAAGAAAGTTTTATAGGCAAAGTAAATGTTGCCAGAGGGAAACACAGAACATCAGGAATGAAGGAGGAGCAAGAGAAATTGATTATGTTTTTTTCTTAAGTTTTTAAAAATATGTTTCATGGTTGTAATAAAAATTATAACATTACCTAGAGAGAGGGTTTCAATGTATACAAATACAATACACTTGAAAACTATAAGGCAAAAGTTAAGGGGCCTATAAAGTTGTAAGTCCTCTATATTTTATATGAAATGGCAAAATATTAACTCTAAGAAGACTAAAAACTAGGTATGTATATTTTAATTGCTAGAGAAACCATTAAAAATAATACAAAGTGATATTAGCCAAAAACCAATTGATAAATTGAAATGCAATGCTTAAAAATGTCCCAATATCCAAAAGAAAGGTACGGAAAGGAGAAAAGAGAAACAAAATTCCAAGGATAAAAATGGAAAAGTAATAAAATGGTTGACTTAATCTGACCATAACATAACTACACTTATGTAAGTGATCTAAATACACCAATTATAAGATAGAGATTGTCAGATGGATTAAAAAATTTCAACTATAGCCTGTCTACAAAAATATACCTTAAATAGAAAGATATAAATCGATTAAAAATGAAAGGATAAGAAAATATATAACATTTATATGGAAAATCAAAAGAACTAGAATAGCCAATAATTGAAAAAGAAAAAGAAAGTTGGAGAATTACAAGAGCTGATTTAAAGTTCATTATAAAATTACAATAATCAAGACTGTATAGTATTGGCAAAAGAATGGGCATATAAGTCAATGGAAAAGAATAGAGAATTCAGTTATAGTCCCATATACAAAAGTGCAACTGATTTTTGAGAAAGTGCAAAGCCAATTCAATTCAGAAATAATAGTCTAATTCACAAACAGTGCTGGGCCATTTGATCAACCATATTCAAAAGAATAACCATTAACATATACTGCATACCTATAAAAATTGACTCAAATGGATCATAGACTTAAATGTAAAATGTAAAACTATAGGACATCTTTGAGATCTTGAGTTAATCAATGGCTGCTTAGAGATAACACCAAATGCATAATCCATAATCAAAAAATAGGATTAACTGGTTTCATAAAAATTAAAAACGTTTGGTCTGTGAAAGACATTAAGAGAATGAAAAGACAAGCTATACACTCAAATAAAATATTGGCAAATTACATATCTAACAAAACACTTGTATCCAGAATATGTGAAGAAGTCTCAAACTCAACAATAGGAAAACCCAATAAAAACAAGTAAAAGATTTGAAGAAACATCATACCAAAGAAAATATGCAGATGACAAATAAACACATGAAAATATTCTCAACATCATTAGTCATTAAGGAAATTACATTAAAAGGCATTATAAGCAGAGTAAGATTCCATTACCCATGTATTAGAATGACCAAAAAATAAACAACAACAAAAACACCTGGCAATACCAACTGTCGGCAATGATACAGAAAAATAACTAGGACTCTCATACATTGCTTGCGGAAATGCAAAATGGAACATACACTAAGGAAAATATCTTGGCAGTTTCTTATAAAGTTAAACATATAGTTACTTTCTACCCAAAAAATCCCACCCTTAGTTATTCATCCAAGTAAATTAAAAATAGGTTCACGTAATACCTTTCGACAAATGGTTATATAGCTTCCTTTGCTAAAAATTAGAAGCAACCCAAACATCCCTCATCTGTTGAATGGATAATCAAATTGTGTTAACTTGAATTAAAGCAATATTTCTCAAGAATAAAAAGATATGAACTACTGATACCCACAACAATATGCATATACTTGAAATACATCATGCTAGCTCAAGAAGTCAGATTCAAAAGTCTACATTGTATGACACCTTTTATTAGACATTCTGGAAAGGCAAAACTATACGGATGGAGAACAGATCAGTGATACCAAGGGTCAAGAAGTTGGATTGACTAAAAAGTGGCAGTTGAGGACAATTTTGGGGGGGTAGGGGCAAGGAGTTGATGAAATTGTTCTGTATCTTGATTATGGTAGTGTTTCCATAGCTTTACACATCTGTCAAATCTTATAGAACTATGCATCGTAAAAAATGAATTTTACTGTATATAAATTAAAAATGTATTTCTAAAAATTTAAAATATTATCCACATTTTCTGTTTGAGTCAGAAAACTGAATAAAGATTAAAATGCAGTGCTTTTTCTTAAAAGGGAATAAAAAATTCACTATCTTTAATCCTCTCATTATCTTAATATTTCGTCTTACCAAGCACAAGTAATAGAATTTTTGTCTTCCTATTAGGACATCAAAGTACCCAGTAGTGTTGCTAAAATGCTGTATCAAAGGAATGGAGGTAGAAAAGAAGAGATTACATGTTCTTTGATAAATCTTTGCTGCTACATGTGTGGTTTCTCTGTAAGCAAGAGAATTGCTATCTTGGTAGTTTTCTGAATAAAGTTGTCTAACAGGAAGAATCAATGAAGGTAGGAGCTGATTAATGAGCATGAAAACAGAGAATGCTGCTATCTTTATTAACAGTGAAAAAATATAGACCCTAAAAATAAACTGAGCAAAAGAGACATATTGTATAACTCATTTTCTCTATCTCCCAGTTATTGTTTTCAATAGTTATGTATGCATGGTGATAAAAAATAAGCTTTAATAATAATACATAGGTTTTTGTGTTTTTGTTTGTTTTGGTGGTACATGTGGTTGTGGCATTGTGGGATCAGATTCACTTAATCCTATAAACAACATTTGAAGTAGTTAATGTTAGTCTTTGAACTTTTCAGTATTTCTTTTCCTAAACCTTCATTACCTACCTTACTCGCCATCTACTTCCCTTTATTCATCTAGTAAGCGAAAATAAAATCCTTTTACTTTAGGTGTGTTATGGATTTTGCCAATTCTTTCTAAAAGCTATCAGTCTTAGGGAAACTGGTGACTCCATCAGGGTCTTACCTGCCTTGACTGCTATTCCAAATACTGGTTAGTCAAAAGGAAAAATTATCCAAGTAGATATGCAGAAATTATATCCAACTGCTTCCTTACAATTGATTTTCTTTTCTCAATCGTTACTGCTCTTCTTCCCCTATGCCCAGGTTATATTGTGGTTGTGGCCATGGAAATAGTAGAGACAAGATAGATAGATAGAATAAAAATTAAAACCTAGACTTTATATATGAATATAGTGGTAATTTCTTTACTCTGCATCAGATCACTCTCTGTTAATTTAAAATCTTTCCATTTAAACACAAATTCTCTAGAGCAAATGACAAATGTTCTAATTTGAATAATTTTCTGAGTGCCTGAGTGTTGATCTCTAAATTAAGTGTTAATGAATCGATATGAGAATTTATTAAAACTTGAACAATATACCATTTTCTGCCTCTGCCTGATTTACTGAGTTGTACCCCCAAATATGTTAAAATTCATGTTATAAAGAGTGTTAGTGCTTAAGATCCAGAGATCAGGGAGAAAAGGTTTGCATACCACAGAGAAAGGAAACACAAAGGTGATGACCACAGAATAGAAAAACAGGTCAATCCTTGAGCCCTACAGAAGATTGAGTGGCCAACCTAGACCTCAGTGTTTCCTACAGTGTCACCCTGGTAGGAAACTCAAGTCTACAACTCCTTTTTTTCTCTTCTGGAATTTCCCCAACCTCCTTCTTATCCCATAGTCACTATTTCCTCCCCTCATGCCTCATAATCTTTTCCCCATCCCCTATCAAGCTCAGTTTCCTGTATCTGAATGTTATCAGTGGCTTGGATCTCAAAGAGTCTCTGCTTTTGCTACCCAGACGGTGTTACATTAATGGAGAGGTGTCCAATCTTTTGAAATATAACTTCGAATATATGTCTCTCAGAGAAACACTGTAGTATTATTATAGTACTACAGTACTATATCTCATATATATTTAGATTTGATGGACTCACCAAGAGATACAAGTATCCTATATAAAATTTTCCCCAAAATATGATAAAAATATCTTCTAACTTCTGAACAACTGATATACAAGCAAACTTTTGGAGCAAATACCAATGGGTGGCAATTTCAGGTAGATACATACATATCTGCTTTGTCTTCTTCATTATAATAAATTCTGGCACTAAGGATAAGAAAAAAACCTACTATATTGGTAAGGTAGATTGAGTGTCTACCTTATTCTGTAAGTCAGGTTTAGATAAGAGGAAGTTAATCACCATCAATATGTCTATTATACGCAAATTTGACTGTGGTCTATGCTTGGCCATTTCAAAAGAAATTAAATAGATCTAGTCTCTTTCCCCTGGGAACTTAAAATCAAATATAGGTTAGTCTAATGAAGCCATAGAGGTCCAGGAAACACAAATTAAATAAGAAGTATTTATCAGTCAAGAAGTAAATAGATTTCCATGAGTGTTTATCTTCTTGAAAGCAAAGGATAACCTCCAAGCATCCTGAATGGCTACAACGCATTCCTTTACAAGAGAGTGATGGGCTGCATTGGTGTTGCTCTCCCCAAAGCACCTTACTTTGCCCACTTTTCAAACTATGGAGGATTTTTTCCTTCATCCAGAGCATGGGAAACATCAAAGATCTGTTCTCAGTCCTAACACTGCACCTGTGAGAAGAGTATAACCCTAATCTGTCTCTCTCTTGGTTCTCTATAGTCATTCCAGACTTGGAGCTTTCTCTACTATTTTGAAAATACGAAATTCCTTCTGTTGTAATAATATGTTGATCTGTAATAATATGATTGAAGAGCATAAATATGGCCTCACACAAATATATTATTAGAAATGGGAGAAATATTTTAATAGTTTTCTTAAGATAATTTAATTCTACACCAGAACCTGATAAATGGTAGTTTCTTATAGCTTAGTTGCAATATAGAATCTGAAATCATATCAGTAAACTTTCTGTACTATGTCACATTAAATTGACTTGTCCATCTTGAATATTAAATAAAATTTTATCCACATAGATTTGGAAACATCATGCATTGGTCATCTAGAAAATATTGGGCCACTGACTTATGTAGACCTTCTAAACATTGACATGATTCATTATACTATATAAAATTATATTTGTTAATATTGCTAGCAATCTTTTTATAAAAGTCTTTATGTATTGGGAAGCTGTCAGGCTCTTGTTCAAGGACACAAATTTTCCCAAATTTTTATTTTTACTTAGAATCTCTATTTTTATGATTAGGAGCATTTTCAATAGTGTACTGTAGTTGGTTTGCAGTAGCTTGTAAGACCTGATTATCTCTTCCTAGCTCTGTGTTTACTGACATCAAGTTGGTAGCTTGAAATCAGTCATTCTAGGAGTATTTACACCACAGAAATTGGCTATAAATCCACAAATTAGGGCTTTTAATTTATTTTTTGCCCCAGAGAGCTAATTGTTAAACATTTATCAGCATACAGCTGTTTATATTCCTTGAAGAGACAGGCTTGCATTTGTTGAAGTTCTCTTTTTAGTTCTTTGAGAAATTTCCACACTGTTTTCCATAGAGTTTGTACTAATTTACATTCCCACCAACAGTGTATAGGCATTCCTTTTCCTCTGCATCCCTGTCAACATCTGTTATTTTTTGTCTTTTTAGTAATAGCCATTCTGACTGGTGTGACATGATAGCTCATTGTGGTTTTATTTTGCATTTCCCTGATAATTTGTGATGTTGAGCATTTTTTCATATGCTTCTTGACCATTTCTATGTCTTCTTTTGAAAAATCTCTGTTCATTTGTTCTTTGCTCACTTTTTAATAGGATTATTTTTTTGTTTCTTTTGTTGTTATTGAGTTGTTTGGGTTCCTTGTCAATTTGGGATAGTAGTCCCACATTGGATGCATAGATTGCAAATATTTTCTCCCTTTCTGCAGGTTGCCTGTTCACTCTGTTGAGTATATCTTTTACTATGTATAATTTTTTTTGGTTTAATTAAGTCTCTTTATCTATTTTTGTTTTTGTTGCCTGTGCTTTTGAGGCCTCAGTCATGAATTCTTTGCTTAAATCAACATCAAGAAGAGTTTTCCCTAGATTTTCTTCTAGTATGTTTATAATATTAGGTCTTACATTTAAGTCTTTAATCCATCTTTAGTTGACTTTTGTATGTGGTGAGAGATAGGCATCTAGTTTCATTCTTCTGCATATGGTAACCCAATTGTCCCAGCACCATTTATTGAAAAGGTTGTTCTTTCTCCAGTGTATGATCTTATCACCTTTGCCAAAGATCAGTTGGCTGTAGGTATGTGGCTTTGTTTCTGGATTCTCTATTCTGTTACATTGATCAATGTGTCTATTTCTATACCAGATCCATGCTGTTTTAGTTACCATAGCCTTGTGGTATAATTTGAAGTCAGGTAATGTGATGCCTCTAGCTTTGTTCTTTTTGCTTAATAATGTCTTGGCTATTCAGGCTCTTTTTTGGTTCTGTATGAATTTTAGGATTTTTTTTTCTAATTCTGTGAGAAATGATGTTGGTATTTTGATAGGGATTGCATTAAATCTGTAGACTGCTTTGAGCAGCACGGTCTTTTTAACAATATTGATTCTTCCAATCCATGAGCAGTGGGAGGTTTTCTTCCATTTTTTGTATGTGCGTCATCTGTGGTTTCTTTCATTAGTGTTTTGTAGTTTTCCTTGTAGAGATCTTTCGCCTCCTTGATTAAATATATTTCTAAGTATTTTTTTGTGTGTGATTGTAAATGGGATTCTCTTCTTGATTTGGTTCTCAGCTAGATCATTATTAGTGTACAGAAATGCTACTTATTTTTGTTGATTTTGTAACCTGAAACTTGACTCAATTCATTTATAAAATCTAAAAGTTTTTTGGTGGAGTCTTTAGAGTTTTCTAGGTATAAGACCATATCATCAGCAAACAGGAATAATTTGACTTCTTTTACAATTTGAATGCCTTTTATTTCTTTCTCTTACATGATTGCTCTGGCTAGGACTTCCAGTATTATGTTGAATAAGAGTGGTGAAAGTTGGCCTCCTTGTTTAGATGCAGTTCTTAGATGGAATGCTTTCAATTTTTTCCCATTTAGTATAATGGTGGCTGTAGGTTTGTCATATATGGACTTTATTACATTGAGGTATGTTCTTTTATGCATAGTTTGTTGAGGGTTTTTTATAATGAAGAGATGCTGAACATTATCAAGTGCTTTTTATGCATCCATTCAGATGATCATATGGTTTCTGTCCTTAATGTTATTTAGGTGATGTATTACATTTATTGATTTGTGTATGTTGAACCATCCTTTTATCCCTGGTATAAAGCCTTCTTGATCATGATGTGTTATCTTTTTGATGAGCTGTTGGATTCAGTTTGCTAGTATTTTGTTGAGGATCTTTGCATCTATGCTCATCATGGATATTGGTTTGTATTTTCTTTTGTTCTTGTGCCCTTGCCTGGTTTTGGTATTAGTACAGTCATTATGGAAGACAGCTTAGAAGATCTTCAAAAAATTAAAAACAGAACTAGCATATGATCTAGCAATCCCACTACTGAATATATATCCAAAGGAAATGAAATAAGTATGTTGAAGAGATATCTTCACTCCCATGTTTATTGCACCAATATTCACAATAGCCAAGATATGAAATGAAAGAATTTTTACCTTTTGTGGCAATATTTGTCACTTCTCCAGGAAGGCTTTATTTTATAGACAATATTTTTTAGAGGTCATGGTTTAATTTAAATAACAGGGCACTTCAACAATTTACATATTTTATTATGGCTATAAGTTATCATTTTCAAGAATTCATACAGTAGCCTAAGACCATTTTAATGTTGGAGAAGTCACATTTAGTACCCATTTATCAAAAAATGGAAAGCAATGACTCTGGAAATATCATATTGATTAGTTTTACTTGGATGCTTCAAAGAATAATTAAACAAACCATCAATTAATCATTTTGCAATTACATAAAAAATAACTGCTTAAGACAAAAATTAACATAGTTTTGTGACAAGGTATTTTTTTAGCTGTCCTTCTAGGGCTGCAAAATTGTGTCTTTCAGTATTTTAAGAAAATATTGGTACATTTGTTCTTTATTGAGCAGTTAATTTATTTACAGATGTATCTTTTGATATACCTTAAAGTCTTTCTAAAGAATTATGTGGTAAAATCTAGAATTCAGGAGGAATGATCCTTGGCAGATCCAGGGATATGTGCTCTGGAACTCTTCATGCTGACAGAGTGGGAGAAAATATTTGCTCTCTTCACCACTGATAAAGGCCTAATAAC
>VBSM01002217.1:43903532-43924088 GCA_008086735.1 Cheirogaleus medius
AATTTGGTATATGTATACAATGGAATATTACTCAATTATAAGAAACGATGGTGACCTAGCACCTCTTATATTTTCCTGGGTAGAGCTTGAGCCCATTATCCGAAGTGAGATATCACAAGATCGGAAGAATGGGCTCCACATGTACTCGCCATCAAATTGGCACTGACTGATCAACACTATGGTGTTCAAGCAGTAGTAATATTCTCCAGGGATTAGGGGATTGAAGGAGTGGGGTAAAGTCACAACTAATGAACTTGGTGAGCATTGTAGAGGGGAAGAGCATGCCTCTAATCCTTACTTGGGTGAGGCAAAGACATAAAATGTAACCAAAATGTTTGTACCCTCATAATATCCTGAAAAAAAAAAGCTAAGGCTTTAGATGGAAGGACCCATCCAGCCTTCACAAACTCTCAGGAAAGAGCAAGGGGAACAAATATCCTCACATCCCTTTGTCCATGCTGCCCCTCCCTACTTCCGACCTCCTGCTGTGCTCCTGATGGGCCAAATTGTGCTTAATTGAAGTGCTTAATTGAAGTCCAAAAGACAAAGGCAGAGCATGTTGAAGAAGGGAGGAGAATGGATCTGAAAAGGCAAGAAAGGATATCCCACTCGCTCACTCATCAAGAGCAGAGGGTGGAAGTGACCTGCCTCATGAACGGTTGATGAAGCGCACGAAAGCAAGGCCAAAATTATAATGCTCAAAGAGCCTCAGAGCACTGGCGGCCGAATCTAAACTGCCAGGCCAGATGGAATCACATATGATCTGCCTGTGTTTTCTCCACAGAAAAGATTCCAGAAAACTGAGGTCTCCATTCCTTTTGCTTTTGCCAAACAACCCTTTTAATTGATAATGGACACTTTGGTATTCGCTGAACCTCTTTAATCAGCACACATTGATGATGTGTTGGATGGTACTTGGCTATAAGAGAAACACCCAGAGGGAACTGTTTCCTCACATCGATAACAGAAAAAATATCAAGCAGACTGCCAGTGTGCAACTTCATGACTTTGATTAGTAACATGTGTCCTAACTTACGTGTTTTTGACATAATTCTTTTTTACCTATCAATTCATTGCCTATGATGACTAATAAGTTTTACAACTTTATTATTTCATGAATACTCAATTGTCTGATTTGGGGGATGCTGAATATTTTCAAAATGCTTTTCTTATATTTTTTGTCTTTTGTACTTCTGGTGTGAAAAAAAAAAAGTTTCTTCAATTTCTCTCTTCAGAGAAGATAGTGAGGGCCAGGGCTGCCTGACCTTGGAAATTCCAAGAGTTTTCCTTTTCCATCTAATAATACCTGTCTTACCTAACTTCTCAGAGTTCTTAAAGAATAAAATAACATTATCTACGGAAACTTTTAAAATATTTTTTCCATCGTGCTTATTTTTACAGATTTCTATATTTTCCCACTATTTCTTTCAGGGAATTGGCTAATTCCTATCTTATTTGTATCTATATAACAGGACATTATTTCTTTGTTATTATGTTTATTTTCATTGTAATAAAAGAAAAGGCCCACACACATAAGCACATGTGTATGACTATATGCATACATACATGCCTACATATATACATTCACAGAGAAAAAATATGCAATCTTTTCTATTCTTTCTGAATCTCCAGGCCTGAAATTTACTGGAAACAAAGCCAATGAATTCACACCTAGAAGGAGTGTTGAGAAATATGGCCAATTGGCCATATTGGCCAATATGGCCTTTAAGAGAAAAAATTAGTGTGGGTTGGTATTGAGTTCTCCTTAGGAAAGTAGTGCTTTCCTTGTATTATTTTATTAAGTTTCCCTTCATGAAGTATCTAAGAGTGCTTTTCTAAGTATTGTTTCCTTCCTAATATAAAAAGTATAACTATTTTAAAGAATTTAAAAGTCAATTTTTTGCAATGACCATTTTAAAATATAAGTAGCTTTTAAATATATCATTTCACTGTACATATTATCTGTGTAGTAACAGAAGAGAATAATTTACATTGAGTTCACATGAATGGTTAACTATAGTATTGTCATTTAGTTCACCCAGACAAATTAATATTCACTAAGGAATAATACTTACGCTTTTTATGTCTAATATGAGCACCTGAATCTTGACCACAGCAGCAAAATTCACCTACCAAATTCAGAAATCTCTCTCTATAATAATATTTGGAGAAGCTCTTTAACTGGGATTCGTATAGTCTGCATCACTGAACCCACACTCTGACAATTATATTTATGTTCTCTACATTTAGCACAACCAGATTTTGTAAAAATGATGCTTTGATAAAAATTTTCAATGCCTCCTCACCAGGAATAGGTAAAACCCTTTAACCAGTATGCCTAAGAGCATAGTAACTTTTCTAAACAATTTGGAATTTCTGTTTCTAATTGGCACCACTGATCCTCCTTGTCTCTGTTTAGTCTGTCTTAGGATATTGTCTTTTTATATCAGATATCAATGCCATATGTGTTAAATTTTTAATCTTTGCTTATGCAATTTCTCAAAGTCCTCTTTTGGTATAGGAACTTTATGTTTGTTGTTAAGGAGGTATTATTTTGTTCCATTACATTCAAAACTTGTGTTTCTGATCAACTATTATGCTGGGCACGACTGGTCTCCGTGATGCATTAGTGCTGTCTTTCTCTTTTTCTCTCTGAATACTTTAACCTATTTGAAAATTCAAATGTTCTACGTGGTCTATAATTAGAAATTGAGCATTGCCACAGCTTTATCCGTGCCTAATTAGTCAGAATTGTAGATACTGAAGTATGTCCAGCATTTGACATATATACTCTTGCTATAGTATCTCTGAGAGGTGTTAAGTTTAAAATATATACATCTACTAGCAAAGTGAAATTGCAAATTATAAGGAATAACTACCTTTATTATCTCTTCTGCATCCAAGGCACAAATTTTCAATTGACCATGGCATTCATTTCTGTTGGACTCAAATATCAACTTGATCAGAGCTAACCTGAGATGAAATCCACCTGCCTCGCACATGTGATGGAGACATTATCATCCTTGAGAAAATTATATACGTGGCAAGGTATAAAACAGAAAGATAATCTACATTATTGAAAAGTGCCATAATGAAATAATGAATTTGAAATAAAAAAAATGGAAGGGAAAAGTTTTACTTCTATCACCCTAATGCATCTGTTACTTTGGAGACTACTTACTTCAGGCTAAAAGTGTTACCGTAATTCAACCTAATGGACCTCTAATTTTGGTCTAAAATTGCTTTAATGTAAAGTACCTAAGAAAAAATGACAACTACTTATGTCCAGCACATAGCATAGCACCTTACCGAGTATACTCGTCAATGATTATTATCATTTCTGAGGTAACCTGTCTTTTCCATTTCCGTGATGACCATATGTTAAAAACCACAACCCCCTATCCCAGGCCACTTCTTATGAAACCACGACTTCTCCTAGAGTTTAGAAATACATTAAAGATCCAGGAGTTAGGAGTTGACCCAGAGACCTGCTGTGTCACAGTTTGTTTTCTGGGGGGTTTGAGAGGACAAGGTAGGGGAAGCCTGTTTTTCATTTAAAAAATATTTTATTGACAATGTCATTAAATTAAGAAACTACTATAAGTTTCATTTTATTTGTTTGTTTCTTTGTTTTGCCACCACTAAAGATATACTGGGAAATTTTGAATAAATATTGGTTTTGTTTTCTGCATCCCCAGATACAATGGTTCTACCCATACTAGTTTCGGGACCTTGAAATGTCTTTTACAAGCTCTAAACAAGTTTGTCTTCATGGTCCCTTTCCTTCACTAAAAAAAATAATAAATACAAATTACATCTCATGGCTGTGTTGCTATAAAGATGAATATAATCCATGTTGAATTCATGATTATATACTTATTATTATTGTATATTTTTCTTATTTTAGGAGAAATTATAAATAAATTATTCTCTTGAACCCTAGGCACTGTGCCTACTGAAAAAGTTGACTCTGCCTAGTCCATTAATGATTTCTGTCTTTGAAGTTCACCTACATGGAGCCCCCTTAGTTAATCTTCCCAGGGACTATATTTCTGGATGTCTCCAGCAGCAAAACAATTGGTCTTAGCAATGGTTGGATAGGTAGCAGAGTTGAATGAGCAAGCAAAGACTGAAAACCATATATTCTATTCCCTACTCTACAGTACATTAATATGTAACTTTGGGTAAGTCTTTTGAACTTAGCCTAATTACTTTTGTTTGTTTGCTTAAAAATAACTCATGCAAAGCTAAATTGGAAGACTTTGACTCATTATATAAGAATTCATTCACTGAGTGAAAAGTTGCCTACCTGACCACTGTTGGGTAATTGATGTCTGCCGCAAAACTGAATATAAAATCTAAACTCACAGGCTGCATAAAATTAGATCAACGTCTCATGTTTCTTAGATCCTATTATTTCCAACTGGAAAAGGCTCTTTTGTTTTCCAGAGAACGGAATGGCCCTACATTAGTGTAAGACACAGTAGAGGAAGAGGAACAGAGTAAGTGGCTGAAGAGATGCCTGCTCTTATTGTACCATGAAGGCAGAAGGCCCTTCCTTGCTTTTTCCTTTCCCATGGGTTTTCATTGAGAACTCTTTCTTACTAGCATTCCCAAGTAAAAGCTGACATTAGGTGAGGATTTTCTTGCCTTCACTCAAATTCCATTCTGAAATGAACCATTTCCAAGTGGGCTCAGATCTGACCAAGCACTAGAGATCTGAGCCCATGGTAGCTCCCCTTCTGCAGTCTTTGATCTGTGTAACAAACAAAACAGGGCCAAAGCTACTGCTGATAGTTTCATAAAGCACTAACTTCCACAAGGAATCTGATGGTTGTCAACCCCCATGCCAGAAAAAATTAAGCATTTTACACCAACATCTGTCCCATTTGTTTCAGTTATTCTACACAGCGAACTGCTTCTCTCAGAGAACTCAGCACTACCTCACTGTCTAGGCCTCAGATTGAGTGCTGACTGCCAGCCAGAGCTCTTTTTCTTGAGACTCCCCAGGATCCCTGTGTTTATTTTCTTTACAATGGCTACCTGAGGTCGGTCAGATAACGCTTCTGCGTTCAGATACACCATTGGGACTGGAATCTCCTCTCTCGCTGGTACTAGTGCTTGAGGGTAGGAGTAAGGAGTGGAATTCGTAATAAAAGAAGCTGCTATTATATTTGTGGATTTTAATTTATTCATTGAAAACATATTTTCCAAATACCAAGTCCCAGATTCCAATGGGACCAAGAGGAAAGACAGTGTCTGTTCTAGAAGGGTTCACATAATCTGAGGAAAGAGATGATAAGATAAGAAACAACCCTTATATTGAAGATGCACAGTGCTGATATCATTAAAAAAAAGATCTGTACATGCCCTGCAATAAAGAAATATCCATATGGTGACAGCTAATGGTTAAAACCAAATAAATTCAGATTATTTCTTTTTTGGGGTTTAACATGTTTTTTCTACTTTATGGCTTCCATGGGTGGTAGGTTAAATTCTCTATTTTCTGCTATTTCAATCTTAATATCATCTGGTCTCTTGAATTCTTTTCATGTTAAAACTCACCTTTCTCCAATAGCATTTTCTTACATCATACCCAGTTTTTCCACCAAGGAGATAAAGTGTTCATTTTAAAAGTTAAATAGAAAAGAAATATGCTTTTAAATGCAGAGATAAGATATTGTATTAGTTTCCTACGGCTGCTATAACAAATTACCACAATTTTGGTGGCTTAAAACAACACTGATTTACTCTCTTACAATTTTGAAAGCTAGAACTCCAAAATAAGATTCACTGGGCTATAAAGTTAAGGTGTCAACAGGGCTGTTTCCTCCAGAGGCTCTAGGAGATAATTTATTTCCTTGTCTTTTCCAGCTATGAGAGGCCACCTATATTCCTTGGCATGTGACTCCTTCCTCCATGCCAAAGTTCACCACTCCGACCTCTACTTCCAATGTCCAATGGCCTTCTCTGACTGATTCTTCTTTCACCCTTCCTTTCATGACATATCCTTCATGATCCTAATCATTTCAGCAAAGTTCCACTTATGAAATATGATAATATTCACAGGTGTCAGAGATTAGAATGTGCACATATTTGGGGGAGCATTATTCAGCCTACCACAGGTATTTTGAGCTGAATGAATTCATGAAATACATTCTGGACTTATATTTCTGGGTGATTCAGTTCTCAGTCCATTCTCAGACCTTGGTCACATATGCAAAAATCAATAACCCAGCTAAAAGTGGTCATTCTTGTTAATGTTTCCCATTGTGAACATTTCATAATTTTTCCACATTTTTGATTAAAATGTACACGAAAGTTTTTAAAAATGCAGTTGGGTGATTATGGTGTATTGACAATTAACTTATTTAAAAATTTCACTTGGGAAATTTTGCACAAAACTGGAGATTTTTACCCCTCATTTCATGGTCTTAAAAAGGTAAAGATGGTAGTTATTAAGTCAGAGTTGAGCACAGTAGTGAAATATATAGCTCCCAGTGTTTCGTTTCTAGTGAGATTGACTTTTGCTCTAGTTTTACTTTTACCTAGTCCTCCATGAGGAAAGGGTTGTTTTCTAAATAAAAAGTCTCTTACAGTCAATAAAAGAGCAGTGTTTGGTTCTGTCTTCTTCAAATGAAGACAAAATGCCTCCTGGGTTTTCACTGAGCAATTGCCCATGAAGATATGGCTTTAACCTGCCTTTAATAAACCCAACAGTGCTAGACATATTTCTGCTTCCTCACTCCAGCCTCTAAGTACCCTTGCAAGACAGAGATTAAGTTATACAAAACAGTTCAGCTCTTCAAGCATTTGCTTCATTCTTATTTCAGTATCACTTCTTGTCTATTGATAGGCCGCATCAATAAAAGTGCTGTATACTTCTGAAAACCAAAATGTTTATTTCATACAACAGATTATAGAGAAACCCTAGGGATTTTTATGAGCAGTACATTTGTCAAAGACTGGAATAATAAAATGCAGACAAAGGCATCTAATAATTACAGTTAAAAATGACATACATGTTCATGGTTCCTTTGGAAAACACTTGGTGCTTACACTGCATGTACTTACCAATTTTAGTTAGGAGACCCCTTGATATCCAAATTTTACCAAACAATGAAAATTTTGAAAATTTTAAAAATATTTGAACTTTAATTGAAATTGACTGTGGCTATGAAAAATCTTAATTTTTATCGTTTTCACTCTTATATTTCAATTACAATCGTTAGGCAGTGAAGATTGGAAAGCAGCTAGAGCAAATATAGGAGACTGGATGCTGTCCTCAGCTTACCTGACACCATTTTGTAAGTTGTTCAGAACAAATACTATGAAACATTCATACTTCCAGCATCACAAAGCCTGAGGAGGTACCAGTCCCGGTAGGTTTTGAACACCTAGGGATGAAGGTCAAACCTAAATGAAAAGTACCTCTATTTGTGCTAAATTATAGTACTTTCTTCATTTAATATTTTTTCTATTTTACTTTCATATCCACTTCTATTAGTGATTTGTATGGGCCTCATATGGTATTTTAAAAATAAATACAGCAAGAAAATATTCTGTGGGTCACATTTGACTTTGTATTTGACTCGTCAAGTCCTCAATTAAATTCATACCAGGATTTACTCTCTTTTATGTAATTGATTTAGATGAGAGACAATAAGACCACTTTGACTTCAGGTTATCATTTCCATCCTTAGTACAACTTCACTATGGCTATCTATACCCTAGAAAACTGAGTATAACATTAAAATGTTGTGAAATAGAGTATGAGCCCTCTATTTTTACACAAATATTATCAGATCTATTGCCACCCCTACATCCCACAAATGCTGATAGGGTGATTCCTCCATTTTTAATTTCACTCATTAGGTGAGAAAAAAATCATCAGATATGTTTTTCTTTCATTTTTCTAGTTCCTTGATTAATTCTAGCTTTAACATAGATTTGACCATTGATTAGCTTTAAAATGTTTAATCAAACACACAACTAAGGCTTCTTTCTCTCTTTTATGGAGAGAAAAATCTCATCCCACTCAATTACCTCCTTAAGCAAATATTTTTACAATATTAATATGAATACTAAAATGTGCTAAGATATAAGACTAGTGAATGTAATAATGGGAGAAACCCATGCTCAGAGAATGCAAGTATAGATAATACAGCAAGTTACTTAATTTCAGAGATTTGGTTTTTCAAATATAATACAGGAATGGTATCTAAATTGTAGAATTGCTGTGAAGATGAGATAAAATATATTTAGGTATCTGATTATAGTGCCTGGGATGGAGTCAAGCCCTCAAAATTGGTAGTTGTGATTATTAGTAGTAGTAGTGGCATTATCAAAATTATTACTATTTCAAAGTCCTTCTTAGGCAAATGAGTCAAATAAACTCTGAGGGAGACTGGAATGTACCCTCTTCAAATCTTTAGAGAATGATTCTGACGTGGTTGCAGTAAAATTCTTGAAGTCATTGCTCTTTACTCCTATAAAATTCAGATATTTTCCTCAAGATGCTGGGTTTAGTGGACTGTGGACTCGGGATTCTAAATACCCTAGTCTCTAAACAGTTAAAGTGAGCATTATCTACTGGTATCTCTTGGTCTTCTACTAAGGAAACTGTGCAAGCTTGCATGCCACTTTGTCTTTTGTGTTTGTTTTGTCTCCTTTATTTTTTCATGGAGTGCCTGGAGAAAGGTACTTTCAATTTTAACCGCTTATAATTCTGTAGCAATTACTGAAACATTTATAGGAACATGTTTCAGGAAATGAAATACAAGTGTGACTAAAGAAAGCAGGTAAGGTCATCTTAGGACTCTTGTGGTTATGAGTGATAGAAACTCAAAGCAAACAAGCTTTTAAAAAGAGAGAAATAATTTACTAGCTCTCTTTTTTTTTTTTTTTTTGAGACAGAGTCTCACTCTGTTGCCCCAGCTAGAGTGCCGTGGCGTCAGCCTTGCTCACAGCAACCTCAAACTCTTGGGCTCAGGTGATCCTTCTGCCTCAGCCTCCCAAGTAGCTGGGACTACAGGCATGCGCCACCATGCCCGGCTAATTTTTTCTATATTTTAGTTGGCCAATTAATTTCTTTCTATTTTTTAGTAGAGATGGGGTCTCACTCTTGCTCAGGCTGGTACTAGCTCTCTTAACTGGAAAATTTAAGAACTGAATTTTGGAGTTGGCATTGTTATAGAAGAAAGAAAATTGTTATGGTGATTAAAAATGAATATGAGAACCTTAATTAATATTAGAAAATAATTATAAGCCAGTGAAACTTTCTGCTCAAGCAAATAGGATGGTCAAATTTGAAGGTATTTTTTCTAACAAGTAGACAACGCATTTATTCAACAAATTTTTATTATGCACATGGCTGGACATCATCTGGTTGCCCACCCAGACAGACTTTCTGCCTTTTCCACCCTACTATGTACTTCAGGACTGATTCATATGAACTGGGATCTTTTGTCCTCTCTATGCCTTTTGATTTGTTCAGACAATGCTAGGCATTGTCTGAAAGTTTAGAAGGAGAGTTCAGGCTATTTATTCTTGCTGTTCCTCTTTGCTGTGCCTTTGGTTGGCTAAGGCTGTGTTCCTCTACTAAAACTATAGCTTCTTTCAGACAGGTCTCTCCTGTAGCTAAAAATATCAGAAGATTCTAGTAAATAATAATTTCCCTTATTCTTTCAAGGCTACAGGTGATGGCAAACCCAACTACTGGTTTTTCTAGCTCTTGGGTGTTTTGCCACTTATCAGGTTTCCTTAAACGTGGCCACATCTTTATAAAAAACTGATTTAGTAAACTGTTTTGTTTTCAATAATGCCTTAAGACATTTCTATCTTTTTCTTGCTGATTTCCTGTCTGATACAGTAATTTATATTAGGTCTAGACCCTGAGAGAAAACTTCAAATTGTAATTCTGTAATTCAGGTGCTCTTATATTGGATGGATACACTAACCTTCTTATGGGGGGGAGGGAGAATAAAACACTGACATTCTGTGGCATCCAGTGGAATACGGATTACTCAGATTAATACCAAAGAATCATTGGATGAATTGCTGATGAAGTGCAAATCTTTGGGAGATCAAATGGCTCTTGCATTTAGACACTATGGTGATAATGGTGCTTACACAGATTTTGGAATGGGATGGTTGCTTCTGCTGGCTTCTGACAGCTTACACAAAGTAAAGAACTCTGGTATATTGTAGGAATTCTTCCCTTTGTATTACACATACTATATCAATGTCAGTTTGTAGCACTTCCACCATAAAGGTGGTCTATTGCTCCACTCCTTAGATCTGGGCTTGTCTTGTGACTTTCTCTAGCCAATAGAATGCAGTACATAGTGTTATGGCACTTCTAAGTCCAGTCTCTAGAGACTTTGCCCATATCTACTGTTGCTCTTATAATCCTGCCAGCCTCCAAGCGATTCAGCCTGGGCCAGCCTACAGGTTGATAAGAAACCACCTTCCTCTCATCCTAGCCAACAACCAGTCAGCTGGCAAACATGTGACCAAGGTCACTCCACTTGTCAACTGGCCACAAAAAACATTCACCATAAAGAGTGGTCCATAAATTTAACTACATTAAAATTAAAATGTCTAGGTCTCAAAACATTATAAAGGGAAAACAAGTCATGTTAGAAAAAGTATAAGAAAATATAATAGAGAATGTACTTCATTTGGAAATACATGAAAAACTCTTACCATAAAAAAAGTTAAGGAAAACAAAAAAGATAGATAACCCAATAGAAATACAAGCTGATAATTTCAATAGGCATTTTAGAAAAAGAAATCTACCTAAATCATAAGTATATTAAAATGTGCTTAATCTCTTTAGAATTAGGAATGTGAAACAATAGTAACATGATAGGATACCATTACTCACTCAAAATATTGTCAAAAATGTCAAAGTTAAAATACCAGGTGTGTTAAATTGAATTATTGGTCTCAATGGTCTCAATTCTTCATCTTCCTGTAATAAAATTGTGCAGCCATACTCTTGTTGCCATACACTCAAGTCAGGCAGAGTGGACTTCTTCACCCCATTGTGAGAGCAGATTATGCTTCAAAGCATGAGTCAATCACTGTTGGATCCACAGTGCTTTTGTGGGTTACATGTTCATAATTTCAGATCAAAGTCTGTAGTGTCACAGATCCTGCATGTCTTCCTCAAGGTCCAGGAAGGCTTTAATCTCTATGAGACACTGGTCGATAGAAGTACTCTCAGCTATCAATTTCACAAAGTGAGAAATAAAGAATTAAATGATTATCTTTGCTCTACGAGGACAGTACTAAGTATGCAAAGCAAGAAGAAATTTTCCAGTGATCAATTACACAGAAAAAGTGAGTAAACTGTTTGAATTAGCAAGTGTTTGTTAAAATATTTTTACACTTTACTGGTAATGATAGGATAGTGATATGAAGTAGGGAAAAATACTAAACATGCATAATGTCAACTTTTTTACAATCCTCACTTTTAAATTTAGTATAGTTTCTATTAGGCAGATCAATAAATCTCTCTCATATCAATTTATCTTTTTAAACTGAAAATTTTAGGAACCTTGAGTTTCCTTCTGTATTTCACATTTCAAATCTTTAAGACAATTTTTAATTCTTTTTGAAATTTCTGCCTTCTCAGTGAAGAGGTCTTCCAAACCTCAGCAACTTAGTGAAGTCAATCAGAACTTCAAACACAGTGTTCCAAGGAGGAAATGGAATATAAACACAAGCTAAGTATCTCAGTGACCTTTGAAATAGTGGTACCATGCTGGGTGCAAAGTAATATCATATCACAGCACTGTCAAGATCATGAAACAAGACATTTAAAGTAAATACCAACAAATAAAAGAAGAAGAAGAAGAGAGTACCAATGAATAATATCCTGAATTGCATTCCATTCAGAATCTAAATAGAAATTTTGGGTAGTTCCAAACTTCTCACAGGCAATTGCAATCTCATGCACAGGGGAAACATGAGCAGTCTATTAGCAGGATTGGAGAATAGCAAAACGTTTCCCCCAGCACCCAAGTAGCTCCCAACAATACTGGGGAACTCTCTCTGGGCAAAGAGAGAAAAGGTTGCAAAAACATAGAGAAGGCTAAGAGAGCGATGACAGGCAGCTGGTGCTGGCCTCCATTTGTTACAGAATGCTCCAACCTCTCCTTATCAGTGGGAAAGTTTGGTTAGAGCAAGTGTACTGACCATCTGGAATCTCTCAAGGCTGATCCTGGGATAGGTGTTGTCTTCTCCAAAGTTAAAATGCTAAGAGCTGGGCTACCAAATGAGTCATAATAGCAAATGGGTTTGAAATGAGCATCGTGTGCCAAAATATAGACAAAAATCAGGGCCAGAGATTCAGGAATACAGGAATGAGGAATACTTGCTTAAAGTAGAGGAAAGAGGAGGAGATGTGAATAGATTCCAGTGCTAGAAGGCCATTGTTTGTAAAAGAACTTTTAGACACTGTCAGCATTTGTGTACAGAACTCTGGGATGAGGGAAAACAGAAAGCTATAAATATCTCACCTCTTCACTGTCCATGTTCTGAACAAATTGAGAAATAAAATAAATGCTAACTTATGAATAGCAAGTTATCACTTCTATTAACCATAGGCTAGGTTGGAGGACCTGGCTTTAGGTGTGAGAGTGAAGTGGGATTGACGATATTGGACTGCTGAATCAGACAGATTCAAGCACCCAGCTGCAGGCAGTGCCATACCAGGGAGGGCCTCCCTGCATCCTGAAGGTCTACACAGGTAGGACTCACAGTGCTAAGAAGTAGAGGAGAACTTGTCTTGTAAGCTGGCTTGGTCCCCAAGAGAGACAAGTGGAACTGAGCCAAGCCTGTCCAGTTATCCTTTCCAAGTTTACCACTTGGATAAATTATTCTACTTCCTCAGGGCAGAACAAGTAAAGCAGAGGAGGGAGATTCGTGTTATACTGATTGGGTTCCACTTCTGAGAAGGAAACATTAAAAATACAGAAGACACCTTCCCCACTACTGGGAAGTAGCCTTTCTTGGACAGACAGGCTGAGGCCAGGGTAGAAGGAGCTCAAATAGATGTGAAAGTGTCAGCCAGGGAAGGTAGAAGTTACAGTCCTGCACTTCAGGACCTGGAGTGAAGCAGTGGCAATTCCAATCCAACCTCTATGTAAATGACACTTTTTAAGAGCCTTGAATACTAAAGAAAGGGGAAAAGGAATTCAGGGCCAGAACTTTCATCATCTTTTCCCTGTACCTTTTTCCAATTCCTGGTAGATGCTTGACACTTTATATTTTTTCAAAATACTTCCACATATTATTATTTTATTTATGATCCTAATCATCCTTTTTGGAAATATAAAACTGTCATTATTATTCTATTTTATAGAATAGAGCTAAAACAAAAACATAAGTTTCCTAAAATTTTTGACTAGAATATGAAACTTCAGAATTATTTGATGGTACAAGTATAAACTAACAAAGAAAGCTTAGATATGTTCCTTAACATATTGGTCTTTTTCTCAGAATATAAAATTCAAATATCTGGAGCTTCAGACAGGGGCAAAGGTATCATTAACCATCTTGTGTTGAAGTCTTTGGCCCATTCAGTCCATAAACAAAAATTTTACATGGTACCATATAAAGGAAAATCAATTTTGTTTTCTTTAAACATATCTATTAAAGGTGGGCTTACAAATATTTTATTTGGATTTCTTTTTGCTAAACTCATGGTAATACAGGAAGACTATTCTAATAATTCTTTTTAGGAAAAAAAGGACATTTGTGCATAAACTATTCACTCATTAATTTATGCTGAGTGAACAATAAGTGCTCAATGCTTGGTGCTCTTTATACAAAGAAGAAAAAAGATTTGGAATTCATGAGTAGATTAACAAAATGTGGTATATGTATACCATGGAATACTACTCAGCCACAAAAAAGAATGAATTAATGCCTTCTGCAACAATTTGGATGGAGCTGAAGACCATTATCCTAAGTGAAGTATCCCAAGAATGGAAAAACAAATACCACATTACTCACTATTAAATTGGAACTGACTGATGAGCACACAGGTGCACAGAGCAATGTAAAACTCAGTGGAAATCAAGCATGGGGGAGGAACGAGGAAGGGAGAGGCAAAAATCCTACTTAATGGGTATAATGAACACTATTTGGGTGGTAGGCACACTTATAGCTGTGACTCAGGCACTACAAAAGTGATCCACGCAACCAGAAGCTTTCGTACCCTCTTACTATGTTGAAATAAATAAATAAATTTTAAAAAGATTGGGGCCCTGTCCATAGGTGAGTATATTCAAGTCAGGAAAATGGAAACATAGATGAATCTAATAAACTACTACAGCTAAAATGACAGGGGAATGTATGGCATGTAATGGGAGTACAAAGGATAAAATAAAGTGAATTTGTTTTAAAAGTTTAAACTTACAGAACTTTTCTTGGAGATTTTACACACTATATAAATTCTTTTCTACCAGAATTTTACTTCATAATCTTTTAGGGGCTGAATTTACCTTGATTAGCTTGTAAATAATAATGATTTATCTTTACTGTCCACAATAGTCTTTAAAAAAGAAAGTATAAATGATTGCTATTAATTATCATTGTATGAATGATCTCTTTAGCATTTTCCTGGTCATCACAATATCTTGAGAGTGGGGATTAGGAGAGAAAAACTCTTGGATCCCAGAGCAGTTAGAATAATATAAGGACTGAATGATATGTTTCTGAAAGATAACATGTTCCATTGTCCTAGCTGAGAACAAAGTAACAAGTCTCTATGGAATCTCTGAACAGACCTAGCAACAAGTTAATAATATAATAAAGCCAGAGAAAGAACCTACTTTTATAATTTACTCTGTGCCTATTGGGATATTTTCAATGAAATACAGTATATCCCCAATCACATAGGATCATATGGAAATGACTGATGATCTTTCTAAAAAGAGAAAATATTTCTGGCAGTACTACTTTTCAAGCAACTTCATTTGTGAAAAGTTCTTTAGAAAATCTTATTCTGGATGGAAAAATTGGCCTGTATTAGTTTGCCTGATGAAACATTTTAAATCTCCCCTGTCAATTGAGCAATTCATTCCATTAAAGTGGAGAAGATCCCATGGGGTCTTGTTTCTTTTTATGATGAGAACATAAGCCATAGTTATGACAAATGCCCAATTCGGAAGCACTCAGTTCTAAAAATATTCACCTCTTTCAATATGGGACCCACCTTAGAGGACACAGCTGAAGCAAGTGTCCATAGTTCTCTAAGGACTCTTTCACCATGATTTATTTTCTTTATCCCAAATAGGTTGATACACTTTTTCTTTTTGAAATGAGTAACCTGCCCAATTTTGTGTTCATCAGAGACAACTGAAATATAAACAAGAAGTAATTCATCTATTTTGATCTCCTGAGTTTGGTAAAATTCTTGAGATAGTTCTGACCTTAGTGCTAACAAATAGACTATAATATAGGTCATGAGATTGCTACAAGACCCAGTGAGGTCATGGGTGACCCCACAAAGCCTGGTGGGGAAATATCTATGATACAAAGCAATTAGGCAGCATTTCTTGAAACATAGGCCATTTCTCATATAGTGAGGAGTAAACAGCATCAGTCTATAGATATAAAACTTGTGGTGGAAATGCAGAAGTCTCAGAAAGGGAGATGAAGAGGTAGGAAAGAATTGAGCCACAGGTTTGGTTTGGGACATTTGGTCACAGTCACTCTAATTAGGGCAAGCTGCATAATACTCACATAAGGGAACTTAAAATAAATAGCTACTTAATCAAGGTGAGTTGATGATGATAATAAGCTTTGAGGATAGAGCCAGCCAGGAGCCTGAGCTACATGGCTCAGGTAAAAGTACTATCCTATAGGTAGTATTGAGGTTAATGCTGAGGGTCCCATCAATGGAATCTGTAAGTTAGGAGAAGAGAGAGGATCTAGGAGATCAACAAGTGTTATGGACTGAATGTATGTGCCCCTCCCCCAAATGTATATATTGAATCCCTAATCCCAAGTGTTGATGTATTTGGAGTAAGGAAATAATTAAGGTTAAATTAGGTCATAAAGATGGATCCCTGATCTGATAGGATTAGTGTCCTTATAAGAAGACACGCCAAAGAGCTCACTCTTTCTCTCTCCGGTATACACACCAAGGGAAGGCCATTGAGCACATAACAAGAATGTGGCCATCTGCAACCCAAGGGAAGACCCCTCACCAGACACCAACCCTGTTAGCACCTTGATCTTGGACTGTCAGTCCCCAGAACTATGAAAAAATTAATTCTTCTTGTTTAAGCCACCCAGTTTGTAGCATTTTGTTATGACAGCTCAAGCAGAACAATACAGCAAGCATTGGCAGGTAGTCAACTTGGAAAGGGAGTTGCATGATTTTAGGTTTTAGTGAGACCTGTGAACTTAGGAATTTGATGTCACAGAATTAGATTTTATATTTCTCAGTAGGGTGTAAGCTACAGAGGATTAGGTACTTACTTATTTACTGCTATATCCTCAAATCATAGAACACAACAGATGCTCAGTAAATACTGGTTGAATGAGTTATGTCATACCAAGACTAGCTAGAGACCTGGAGGGAGGGCAATTGGAAACAAAAGAGAATAAAACAGTTCCCATAGAAGCATTCTGCACACAAAAGACTCTGGACTAATGTACCCAAAACAGAGACAGTTGCAGCAGCCATCAATATATGTTCTCCAAAATTTCAGAGTAAAAGTCACTCTCTAGACTACTATAAAAATGCCTAGTGAGCCAATTTAGTTGTCTTTGAAAAGGCAAGAAGTAGAAAATTCTGTTGATGAAAAGGCAGTTAATTTAGGATGAACATAATGGACTTCCTTACTTTTCCAAGAAAAAAGCCAATGCGTGATCATGACTCAACACTGAAAACAAACCTGGAAACAATGTGCAGAAGCCGAAAGTGTGTGTTTGTATGTGTGTGTCTGTTTGTGTGTGTGTTTATGAAACACCTCATGATTCTCAGATTACTCACTGATGAAGCAGACTCAACCAAGTGAAGGTTATTAATACTATGAATGTCATATGATATGTGTATATGTATAGGAATTTTATAGAGAACTATATAGGGGAGCTTAGGAGAAAGCCCCACAGTGAAAGAACAATTTAAGCCACTGTTTGTGTCATGTACACTTAGAGGCCATTAGCCAAAGCAAATCCTAAATAACAAGCCCAAAGTCAAGGAAGGAGGACATTCATTTTACACACCAGGAGGCCACAGCAAAGATGTACGTGTGTAGTTGTATTACAGAGGATTAAAGTATTGGAATCAATAATTCAATCTAACACAATTGGTATTTTCTTACTTTTAAATTTTTTGAAAATATTTAGGATTAGCAGTGTTATGTTATTATGTTAATTATTTGCATATCTTGTTCATTAAAGAGGTTAAACACATTTTCATGGGGATTTTTGCCAAATGGATTTTATTTTTTTAAAACATGTAAGAGTGTTATGTATATATTTCAAAATCGAGTCAATTGTCTTATTATATCTTTGGCACATGCCTTCTCTCACTCCTCTTAAAGTCGCTTGTCTTCACTTTCTTCTATTACTTGGAGGACAGAATATTTCATTTTAATGTAATTGAATTATCTATCACTTTTATGGTGAATGCTTTTCCTATTTTTTAAAGAAGTTCTTCCCTGCTCAAAAATCACAAAAATATTTTTCCATAATTTCTTTAAAATAGTAGTCTTGCCTTTAACAAGTAGGTTTGTAATTTACCTGGGATTTTTTTGGGGGGGTGTGTAGTATGAGGCAATGGTAGTACAATTCCATTTTTTTTTATATTACTTCCAATTATCTCACTACCTTTTGCTGAAAAACATGTCTCTACTTATCTGTTATGCCATATCTCTCATATATCAAGTGTCCATTTACACATGGTTTGGGGGGAGCCATTTGTTCTTCCCATTGTTCTGTATGTCTGTCACTGAAGCATGTTGTTTTATTTACTAAAAATTAATAATAATCTTGATATCAAGTAGGAAAAGTCAACCCATCTTGGGAATAAGGCAAGTTAAAATGCCATGAAATTCACTGTTCTTATCTCAGTAACATTCATCTGTTTTTCTTGAAAAAGTACTGCTCAGATCCGTGCAAGCCTTTGGTAAATTTTCAGATTTTTGAAAAAGTTGATTATGAGATTATTTGTTAGAGCTATACTGTTTTTAGCAATGAAATGATTTGTGAAGGTTTTTACTCCACCATTCCTGCTGACATCACTCTGATTAATACATTTTTAATATGTAATTTATACCCATCAAACTAGAACAGCTCACCTATTAATTCTAGTAATGTATCTGTCATTGCTTTTGAATGCTGCTATGTACAAACATATCATTGCTGACTAAAGACAATTTTGTTTCTTTTTTCCTACACCTTATGATTTATTTTTTGTTTTATTAGAATCTCCAATATAATGTTTAATAAAAGTAGTTAAAGCAGGCTTTCTTATCTTATTGACAATCTCAAAGTGAAACTTTCTATGCTTCTACTGTTAATTATAATGTTGCTATATTTTTATATAACTTTCACCAGACTGAGAAATCTTTCTTCTTATCTCAGTTTTCTAAGATTTCTATCTAATATGAATGTTGAATTTTTCTGCAAATATTGAATATGATTAATCTCCTCTACACTATTAATGTAGTAAATTATATTAATTGATGTTCTAATTTTAAACCAAACTTGAATTTCTTAGATAAGTTCAACATGGCCATAATTTCTTTGTTTTTTCTTTGTTTTAAATTTCACAATATTACAGGGGTACAAATGTTTTGGTTACATGGATTGCTTTTATACTTCTTGAGTTAGTTATATGTGTGCCCATCACCCAGATAGTGTACACTGTACCCGATAGTTATAATTTCACCCATCCTCTTCTCCCCCTCCCACCTACTTGATTTCTATTGAGTTTTACTTCCATTTGTGCATATGAGTGCTGTTTGGTTAGTTCCACTTTAATAGTCAGTACATGTGGTGTTTGCTTTTCCATGCTTGCAAGACTTCACTTAGTAAGAAAATGGTCTCCAGTTCCATACAGATTGTTACAAAAGGTATTAATTAATTTTTTAAGCCTGAGTAGTACTCCATGGTGTTCATACACTGCATTTCATTAATCAACTTATGAATTGATGGGTGCTTGGGCCAATTCCACATATTTCTGATGGTAAATTGTGCTGCAGTAAACATTCTAGTGCAAGTGTCTTTTTATAAAATGAATTTTTTCCCACTGGGTAAATATCCAGTAGTGGGACTGCTGTATCAAATGGTAGGTCTACTTTTAGTTCTTTGAGGAATCTCCATACTATTTTCCATAGAGGTTGCAATAGTTTGTAGTCCCACCAACAGTGAATAGGCATTTCTTTCTCTCCACATCCATGTCAGCATCTATTGTTTTTGGACTTTTTAATAAAAGCCATTCTCACTGGAGTTAGGTGATATCTTATTGTGCTTTTAATGTGTATTTCTCTGATTATCAGTAACATGAGCATTTTTTCATATGTTTACTGGCCATTTGTCTATCTTCTTTTGAAAAGCTTCTGTTCATGTCTTTTTTCTACTTTTTAATGGGAAAATTTGTTGATTTGCTTGAGTTCTTTGTAGAATCTGGTTATTAGCCCTTTTTCAGATGTTCTCACATTCTATAGGTTGTTTGTTTGCTTTGTTGATTGTTTTCTGGCTGTGCAAAAGCTTTTTAATTCAATCTAGTTCCAATTTATTTATTTTTGTTGTTTCTGTGCTTGCCACTGGGGTGTTCTTCATAAATTCTTCGTCTAGGCCAATATCTAGAAGAGTTTTTCCAACATTTTCTTCTAGAATTCTTATGGTTTCTTGTCCTACATTTAAGTTTCTTATCCATCTTGAATTAATTTTTTGAGTGATGAGAGATATAGATCCTGTTTCAATCTTCTACATGCAGTTATCCAATTTTCTCAGCACCACTTATTGAATAGGGATTCCTTTCCCTAGCATATATTGCTGTCTACTTTGTTAAAGATCAGAGGGCAATATATGGGTGGTTTTATATCTGGGTTCTCTGTTCTGTTACATTGGTCTATGTCTCTATTTTTGTGTCAATTCTATTTTTGTGTCAATACTATCCTGTTTCAGTTACTATAGCCTTTGTGGTATAGCTTAAAGTCTCGTAAGCTTTGTTGCCTCCAGATTTGTTCCTTTTGTCTAAGGTTGCTTTGGCTATTTGGGCTCTTTTGTGGTTTCCAAATGAAGCTTGGAATTATTTTTTCTAGATCTGCAAAATATCACATTGATATTTTAATGAGGATTGCATTGAATTCATAAATAACTTTCAGTAGTATGGACATTTTAACAATGTTGATTCTGCCAATCCATGAGCATGATATATTTTTCCATTTGTTTTTCCAATTGCAATTTCCTTCCTCAGTGATTTGTAGTTTTCTTTGTAGAGATCTTTCACCTCCTTGGTTAAATGTATTCCTGAGCATTTTATTTTCTTTGTAGCTACTGTGAAAGGTATTGAGCCTTTGA
>VBSM01002217.1:43930236-43964492 GCA_008086735.1 Cheirogaleus medius
GCAATATACGTAACCTTAACATTTGTACTCCCATAATATGCTGAAATAAAAAAAGAATAAAAAAAAAGATATTTGTATTTTATTTCAAATTGACTATACTTCAATTTAAAAAAAAAGACAAAGTTAAAAAGTAGGCCATCTTCACTTTCATCTCATATTTAGAAGAGATTTTGAACCCTATCATTGTCTTAGTTTTGACATCTTCAATGATCTGATATTCCTCCTGTTTAGCTTTCCCCCAATCCACTGTCCTATACATCTCTTCCCAAATATGTTTTCCCTCCCTGTAAACTTTTCTCAAAGCTATTTGTACTTTCTGAAATTATACCCTCCTTGCCTATCCAAAGTCTTCTGATCCTTCAAAGCTCAGTTCTAGTCTCCTTCAAGTGTTACCCATCTACTCTTGCTATTAGTAGCAGTAATAGTAATGTTAATAATAATAACTACCATTTATTGAGAATTGTACCCGCCGTACTGTGTGGTGTTTTACATGTTTAATCACATCTCATAACAATCATGAGATAGGTATTATCTCTATCCCTATTACAGTACACCAAGGCTCAAAAGCAATTTGTAAAACATTACACAACTGAAAAGAAACAGAGCCAATATTGCCTAACTATGGAAGACTGTTCTTAAACCCATTATACTACATTTAATCTTATTCCTTCATTTAGCCCATAATACTAAGCACTTAATATCACTTTTTTGTTGTCACTGTCTCTTGAGGATAAAAACCAGGAATGTCATTTGTCATTTCTCTTACCCCTCCTAAAATACTTACCAAATTTGTAGTCACGTGAATAGATAAATAGTTTCTGATTAATTGAAAATAAGGTTATTATCTCCAAGTCTCTGGGGCTAAATCTTTGCCCAGTAAATAAAGGAAACAGCCACAATTCTTATGGCTAAAATAATGGGAGTTTTATTGACTTCTGACTAGATCATTGCCAATAACATCACTTGACTGATACACCTTGTGTGAGTTATATTGTGGTAACTATTAGAGCCAATCTCTTAAACATTAACATGAATATATTACCTGTACAAATATTTAGTATTCATCAGACATATAATGAAAGCAAAGTTTAATTCATTTGAGTAAAAGCTTTTAACACAAAATTAAAGCTGGGAGTGTTTTATTCTACCTTCACATATTTCCAAAAGACCAAGTGACAAATATTGCTTGTTATAATGAGTTGTCATTGTTAAATCTTGGAAATTCTCTGCCATCCTTTGTTTCTTTGCTTAAAAGATAAATGCTATCTTTCTGAATATCTCAAGGCATTCTTATTTTATGTATCAGTGAATACCCATTGTGCAAGTTTTCTCTACCCTTACCACTTCTCTTGATCTTCTCATTATCCCAGGCAGCTGCTTTTATTTGTCTCCCTTGTCTTCTGACTACCAAGTAAGCAAGGCCATTGGGAGCCATGGCAAAATACGGAGGGTAGGAGCAGGGTAAAATCCAGTCTATTCCTATCTTTCTCTCTGTACTTCTGGTGACATCTCTGGCAGGAATCAAGTCTCCTGCTGGCTCCAACTTTCATCATGCAGCCTCCCACCTGCCCCGTGATTCACACTCCATAGAAGGACATAGCTTTTGGAATCTGATAATACCACCTCTTCATCTCATCTCTCCAGCTCTGGGGTGATGGTGCTGTCTGGCTGTTACTAACCTGTTGTTTGTTTTACTTTCTGCGTTTTGGTGCTTCAACTCTTCTCTCTATTAAAAAAAAAATAGGTAGCAGTTTCCAATAATCACTCTCTGTATTAAATCTCCCCTCTTTTAAAGACCTGGGAGAGGTGTCTGTTTTCTTATTTAGAACTTGACTGGTACACACATTAACCATTCTCTTTTAAGTTAACCAGCTAGTATTACCCAGTGCCCATCTGTTACAGTAATATACTAATACTTTCAAAAATTTCAAATGCAGTAGGAAAAACTCCTCAGAAGACAAATAAATTTATGAAAATCCTTTTATTTCCATCTTTTCATTCAAGTTGTGATGGTAGCAATTATTAATAGAATCACTATGGGAGTCTCATTGTCCCTAATCTGTTGATAATATAATCTGCTGATGAGCATGAACACTAATTTCTGTTTTGGTCATTGCTTCCTCTTTATTTGAATTTGTTAGGCATATTTGGATTTCTGAATGGAGTTGTCAGGAAATTTCATTGGTGTGTTTAGCATAAATTACTAATTAATTAGTAGCCAATGGAAGACTTTCATAAATAAAATGAAATTGACATATGTTCTTACCTAAGGATGACAAGCATCTCAAGTAGTGCTTCTAAGGAGAAGCAGTCATGTTTTTGAAAGATGAATCAGCTAAGACAACCTTATTCCCTATGGATTTATTAGTAAATTAGCAAGTTCTGCTAATTTTTCTAATTTTTTACATCCTGAATATATATTATTAAATATTATTGTCTTTCTAAAATATTATGTCATTGCTCTGTCTTGAGATAAAGCAGACATACTTTGTTAAACCAGCTGAAATTCAGGACACAGTAGGTTTACTTTAGAGCCTCACACCAAGACGAGCCCTGAAGCCCTTGACACAGACATCTGAAACTGAATTGAGTGATGGTGCTGACTTTGTCATGTCTTAGATATACATCTGAGAAACTCAGAATTCAGGCTCCCTGCATCAGGAATGGCAAACTAAAATGCGTTCTTTGTTTCTACTATCCCGCTATGCAGGAGGAATAACCTCAGGCCTTACCAAGGCCAGCACATTCTCTGATAATCTGCCAATGTATAGCACTGTTGTTAACCCAATAGCAAATTAAATGTCTTCAGAGTGTGTTAGTGGAAAAAAGGCCTAAACTCACTGCCGTTATCATTTACTTGGACAAATCCATCAATGTCCTCTATTGACAACAACAAGAAAGATAGCCTATTGTACGTATCAGTGGTGATTTGGGAAAAGGATCCAATGTCACTAGGTGATGTGTGATCTTAGAAGGCATGCTTCATCCTTTAGACCTCAGTTTACTCATCTATAAAGCAAAGAGTTCATAACAGCTTCTCTCCAAGTCCCTTTTACCTCCTATGTTCCTTGCTCTGGAATCTCCCAGCTTCCTTTGTTTGGCAATATTGTCTCCTTCTTCACTTGGCTAGACATGTGCAAAGGAAAATAGGAGTCAGGACTCCCAAAGATCTGTGATATGGAAAAATAAAATTATTAGTATTATATTAATAGGAAACTAGCCATAATATTAGTAAAACACCTATAGAAAGAAATGCTAAATTATGTAAAAAAACTACTGAATATGAAGAGTAAGACCATGTGAGATGAAAGTTAAAGTTGGATAGCTCAAGAGCAGAAGCAAGGAAAAAAGTACCAAAGAGATGTTAATACTTTGGAAAAGGTGAGTTGATTTCTCAGAAAGGGTAGCAGCCTGTTGGGCAGCCATTCCAACAGGCTGGAGAGCAGAGCCCCGGCAAAAAGCCAGGCACACATGTTTCAAAGGACCAACCAAAGGCACAAGATTTTATACTGAGTGGGGTGGTCAAATATACATATTAACAAGCTATAGGAGTCATGAATATTTATGAAATAGGGAAATCATGCACACATATAGTTGTGATTTATCTCTCCCATCCCATCATGACTGGGAACTCAGTTTTAAGGTGTTTCTGGGGTTCCCTTGGCCAAGAGGGGTCCATTAAATTAGCAGAGAGCTTAGGATTTTATTTTTAGTTCACAGTTTTGGCTTTTGGCCAAGATATACCGGAGGCAGCAGTGATGGCCAAACTGTGTTTTGTCTCATTATTGACAGAGTGGAGTGGCTATTTGTCCTAGGTCCATCTAGGCCCTCAAAGGGACCCCTATGGCCAAAGAGGTTTAGAGCTATACAAGCTTACAGTCAAGTAAGTGTTTTGGGCAAGGTGGGAATTGGGGTACACAAGCACTCATTAATCCCTTAAAACTTTTTAAGCAATATAGGTGAAAACCAAAAGCCAAAAACAAGGTTATAAAATGAATTTATCTGTAAGTATCGAGCTACTATAGTCTTGGTCATAGTTATAGATTTGTAGTAATTAGTTATATAAATGTAAGCATTTTGTTAAAACCATTTTATCCCTCAAACTGGCCCTTACCATCTCACATGCCTCCCTCTTCTGTGAAGTCCCTGGGCCTAAAGGGGAGAAGGTCTGTCTGCACAGTAACCGGGCACTGGCAGTGGAAACAAGTCAGGCCCACTGGAATATTAGATGAGGAAGACTTGCCAGCTTGGTTGATTCATCTCTAGTCTTCAGGATACCATGACTCAGGTTTTCTCAGAGGTAAAATGAGAGACAAATAATATTAACAACATGACAATTCAAGAAGAATTTGAGTACTGGAATGGAAAAAGGAAGCTATTCCATTAGGGAATCAAATAAAGATGTCATGAAGAAAATTACAGCTTGTTTTTTTTCTTTCTTAGTCAAGAAATAACCCAGAATTTAGTCCAAACATTGGACAAATAATAAAAACGTTAAAAAAAAAAAACAAGGCTAGGATTTAATAATTATTTTTTGGGGGGGGGACATAATTTTCTCTCTCTTCTTTCCCATTTTCATTAAAGACAAATCATAGTAGGACCAACTTATTAGTAAAATAAATTTTAGTCTCATTATACTTGGTTTGATTATTTGCATAAAGTGCAGTAAAAATAATCATTGGCCATAGACTTTATTTTAATTGGCTTTGCTGGAAACTCTTCCCCTTTTTTAAAGGAAATTTCAGGTTACTTAAAAGTCAGTGGAGTCAAGCCAAGGATTTAACTGCCTGCAGATATCTGTATAAATTGGGTAAATGCCTCTTTTTCAAGGTTCCAAAGTAACTTCGGGTTCTGGACCTTTCAGAGAGTGACATTCTTTACTTACCACCAATCAGGAAATGTTATACGTGAGGTATCATGTCAGTATTTTTTTCTAGAAGGCTTTTATTGGCCTTATAAAGTCAACCTGATTCCTCAAAGCAGTCTAGGCATTTTTGAAAATATGTCATTCTAGTCAACGCCTTGGTAAAATAACCCGTATCTCTAATTCCGTCCTATTATAAAAGAAAAACAGATTCTTATTGAACTTATGCAAACGGCTATATTGACATAAAATCAGGACACTTATGAATGGTTTCCAAATTTTGGAGCAATCAAGTGGTGAGAAAAATAAATGTTTCAAATTATTTATAAAATATACTCTAACAATTTGTTGTAAGCTACAAATAGCTCATAAGAAGAAAAAAGTTTTCACTTCTAGAAAATGAAACATATAAGAATTAGCAATGTTTTAAATATTAATAAATGGTCCAAAAATTAGTTTTGTTCCATGTAACTAATCTTGTTCTAATTGAGGTTGAGTTAGCAATCCTCATGAATGTATCAGTTTTTATAAAAGCAAACCAGTTGCTTTAGAGTCCAGAGACTATCTAGTTGAGGTGTCCCTTGTTAAACTTGAAGCATCTTCAGTTAAAACAGAAGTAGCTTTTATTAACAAAAGCAAATATTAAGATTTGGAATAGTTTATCCAGGAGTTTGTATGTCACAAGGTATGCTTGTAGGACCTCAGGAAAAAGGTGGTGGCAATTTCATTGAGTCCAAGTCAGAAAAATAAAACAAGAATTTGAAAACATTATTTGGAGACTTGTAGCCAGGAAAGAATTCAGGATTCAGTTCAAATCATATGATCTCTAAGCTTAGTAGAAAAGCACTTTCTTTTAGAGAATTAAAGTAAAATATTAATTGTCTATGGATGGCAAAAGGTCTCAAAATAGCAATGGTTAAAGAGACAATTGACAAAAATATTTTGATTATTTTTGTGGCATATAACAATTTAACCTACTAACCATATTATTATTGATAACATATATTAAAGTATTCAAGAATTTTAGGAACCTCATACAATTTTGGAACACAAATTAATAACATCTTTATGTAGATATAATCCAAAGAAAGTTAAATACCATCTCATATATGACAATGCTTCTTGTACAGTTTTGACATACTGAATAAACCAAATGTATTTCTGTTAGTTTTTCCATGGCCCTAATACTTAGAAAGCAAGTTTGAGGTAAAAAAAAAAAAAATTTAGAAATTTTGATTTTGGAAATTTTGTCAAATATCAAAGGTTTGAAACACTTGTTTTCATAAAACAGGATCATAAGTTATTATAAAGCAGTTGTTTATTTAGCCAAAGTAGTAATTCACAGATTTTAAAAAGTAAAATATTTTACTCTTTTTCTCCAAAAACATATCCAATTTTTTTCATATTTTTATACAGAATTGTTTCTCTTATATCTAGTAGCTTTAATTATATAAATTAATTATAATGTTAACTCTCAGTAACCTATATTTCTGATGAAAAATCTAGGAAGTTAAAGTAACTTTGAGCTGTTATAAGTTCCCAATTTTTATTAGTACATCCAAACGTCTTTAGTTTTCTATATCGTATAAAAATAAGATGTTAAAGTATACAAACTTAAACTTATGTTTAATAATTAATATTTTAGTATTTAACATATAAATAACCCAGATATTTTATGATTATCTTCTTTAATTTAACATAATATGACTTTAAAGTTTTAAAATACAAAAAAAAAATTTGAAATTATAACACATTAGCAAAGATGTTAAATCAGGGATCTGCCCTTGGTTCTTGGTGCAATTTGCAAATAATGGCAAACTGCAGATAGCAAAGCAAGCAAGAGGCAAGTTTATTGATCAGAAGCAAGATATGTTGGCCACAGACAGCGAATGGCCCCTGTTATTACAGGAGTCATTGGCTATTAACTAAAGTTTTCTTTTATATTGTTTGGGTTGGACCCTCCCCAGTAGGCATGGCCTATTCATCACCTTGATGGACAGCTGTCAGTTATATAACCTGAGTCCTACAGTGCATGTGGATTTCCCATGAGCCTCTCTGAAAGCCCACTCAGGGGGGCAAAACTGCAATACAGATTTATGCTAACAACATAATTGGCCCAAGGTTACTTTTTGTCACTTTCTGTCACTTTCCAGACCCTACTGTACATGTGCTGCTTGGCTTTCTGAGAATTCCTTCTTCTAGGACTCCCCAGCCTGCCTGAACAACAGCTTCAGGTTAAAATGTTTAGCCATGAGTTTGGCAAAACTCCACTCTAAAAGGACAGTTGGATTTAAACCATGTTATTGAGAATGGAACAAGTAAAAAATTTATATATTTTTTATCACATGTCTGAGTCCTTTACATATAAAAAGCCTCTCATAGGTGGAAGAAGACAGGAAATTTAAGGTTGCTTATAGCTTGAAAAGCAGAAAAACAGGTTTTGGAAGACAGAGAGAGAGACAGAGAGAGGGAAAGGTTTGACTACTTAACAAAAGGTGGTCTTTTTATGCAAATGTAGTCTTGAGTAATTGTTTTCAGAGAGAAAAGATGGCAAGTGTTTCTTTTCAGAACTTTAAAAGTAGAGACTTAGCTAAAATGTTTTTTAGATCAGAAAAGGATAGTCCTGGCTGTCTATGTCATTTTTTTTTATCATAAAAGACAGTTTTGCCACAGTCATTTTAAAATATTTTAAAGAACTATAACATAACAAAACATTTCTAATCTCCTTAGCCCATTTCAAAGCTAAAAAGTTTTACATATTAAAAGCCAAACTGATAATTTTGGAGAAATTTGGGTTAGAGATTGTTAAGATAGACAAAAGAGAGAGACAAAAAACAAACTGGGATAATTAGGAAAAAAAAACAAAAAAACAAATTTAAACATGTTGTTCCATACCTTCTTTAGTCATTTTTTTTAGTTCTGTGAATAAATTGGTTTAGTTAGGATGCTGTGTCCCATTCCAGGAGTTTGTATCATAGGAGCTTTTTAAACAGAATTAAAAACCAAAGGTTAACATTTGGAGCAATTTTTTAAAAAAACTAGTTGGGAAGAAATAACAATTGTTTAGGAGCAGAGATGGAAGAACAGGTAAGAAAGAAAGAAAAAGTCAACTCTAAATATTTCCCATGTGTCATTTTTTTGGAGTCTCTTTTAACTTTAAACCATTAAGGGAGGCTATGGGAGATTTTGATCCCATTTGGAAAACTTGAAATACCAATATAGCATTATCTTCATTGTTTTTGAAGGTTTGATAGCCTTTTTGTTTTTACTGAGCTTGCAGATAAACTAGAAGTCTCCTAAGAATTTTGTGGCCAGCAAAGCTTTAAATCATTTCAGGTTAGACTTCAAATATTTATAAGAATTTTTTTATAGTTTTTAAGCATGTTCTTCACTAGTGTCTCTAATGATGGTGAATCAGAGACCATTTCCTTAGCGCTAAGGTTTTTAAAACTGTTCTTAACTTTATGAGAGTATCCTCCCCAAGTGTAGAAATGTGAGAGCCCCCACAAACCTTATGGATTAGCTGAGTCCACCTAGGTCCCCCCCAAACCTGGGACCACCAAAAACATTCCTTCTGTGGTCTGGAATGGAGGGTACCAGGGAAACTGCAGTAGCCTCCTCAAAACCTGGGACAAACAAAGACATTCCCTCTTGGGTCTGGGATGAAGAGAACCAGAACTGGAGAGAAATGAGGGAAGGGGTGTAGAGAAATAAAGTCTCCGAGATCTTCATTCTAAAACTGGGAGATTCTGGATCCAGGAAGCTTACCCAAGTTTCTCCCCGTGAGGTCAGGGACACAACCAAACAATCAATAAGCTCATACAGATGTTGCTGTGTTGACTTCTCATCACACTGGGGGAAACTGAGGGTCTCCCTGAGTCCCTTCATGGTTGCCATTTTGTTAACTAAAAAAAATTAATGAGGTTTATACTCTGGAAAAAGGAGAGCTTTATTTCTCATAAAGGGTAGCAGCCTGTTGAGTGGCCATTCCAACAGGCTGAAAAGCAGAGCCCTGGGCAGAAGCCAGGCACACAGGCTTCAAAAGACAGACAAAAGGAACAAGATTTTATACTTAGCAGAGTGATCAGATATATGTATAGGAGAGATCATGAATAATTATGAAAAAGGGAAATCATGCACATTTGTAATTAAGCTTTATTTCTCTCATTCTATATCATCATAGCTGGGAATTCAGTTCTAAGATGTTTCTGGATTCCCTTGGCCAACAATGGTCCGTTAAGTTAGGAGAGGGCTGAGCATTTTATTTTTAGTTCACAGGGAGAATAATCAAGCAAAAGAAGTAATAATTTTCTTGTGCTCTTCCTACAGTTCAAGGGGCAGTAAAGCCACCCACTTTATATTCAGTCTTCTGAGATAATTACAAACAAATGCACAGAAAACAATGATCTTTTAAAACAAAATTTACACTGGTATAGACAACGTGGAACAGCTCTTTTACAATTTAATAGGTATATACTCTCAGCTAGGGAGTGTTTTCTTTTCAGCCTAATAAAGAGGAATTGCTTAAGCATCTGACAGAGAGTATCTCTAAGAAATTTCCAACCTCTTTTTCTTTCATTTTACATTTTATCTCATTCTCAGGTAACTGGTAGTTAACCAAGTGGAAAATCCATTCTTTGATGTAGTTTCATTTAAAGACAGAAAACGGTTTATCAAGTTGAGTAGATTTCTGTGTGCATTTTTACTCTATAAACAATTTATTCCTGAAGAGTAGTTGAGATGTGATTTGAGTGGAAGAATATCACACAATAGAGACATACTTCTATGTTTGGAGAGAAATTTACTTTGCAGTGGTAAGGAAAAATTGAGTTGCTCAATATTGTACTCAATGCAATCAATCACAAGGAGTGTTAAGAAAAAATCAGATAGCTTCCAAATTTTTCAATATCAACTCAATGTTTGATCTGTAAAGTCTTTCGTATGTCCTCAGAACTGACTGCCATGGAATTAAGAGATTTAATCTTCTCATTATAAGATGGAACATGAAATCCAGTTCTTTTGTACATGAATGGAGAACTCAATACTTTGACACAATGAAGTAGAGCTTCAAGATTCCGGTGGTAAAATGTGACCCTCACAGCATGTGACCACAAAGACTATAGGAGCATTATATAGAATCACTTAAGTTCTTCTATCTCCAAACTCCCCTATCTCTTTACAAATCTACCAACCCTGAATGTAGAAGAGAAACTAACTCATCCCTAGAATATACTCCTGGAAGTTTGGGGCACTAGATAGTCCTTTGGGGTCAGGAATATCAACCCCTAGACATTAAAATAATAACCACAAAATCAATAATAATAATCAGGTTGTGATAATATCTAATACTTATTTAGGGACTTATATACATTACCTAATTTAATTTTATTATCTAAAGTAGGCTTTATTATGTTATACCCTTTGTAAATGAGGAAGGTAAGAAGTGGAGAAGTTATATTAAGCAGCTTATTGATGAAAGATTCCAGATTTGTCTGCTCTATGATGGACTGCTTTCAGGAGCCAGTAGATTCTGCTTTCCTTCTTCCCATTTCCCATAACTTGAAACCCCCGTTATAAAGCAGAAACTACAGCGAGCCACTTTTTAAATATGAAAAACTATTATTAAAATATAAGCTTTATCATTTTAGCAAAAGACAACCTGTCTTGAATCAGAAAGAAAAAAATTCACTAAGAAATATCAAGATATAGTTCCCAGTTTTTTCCTTTCACTTCTCACCCTTTAGTACTGCTAAATATTTTACCAATTATATTATCCTGAAAATTAGTTTATAAGCTTAATTTAATGTTTCTCAGAAGAGAAGTTTTTGAGACTGTGGAACAAATTGTTGATTGTTTTTAGAATGGTTCACAAAGGTTTCTGTAGGTATTTTTTATTAAACAAAATAATGCAGTATTTCTACTTCTATTTCTTCAGTATATATAATAAGTAAACTTTGTTTTAAAAGAGTTTGCAAGTTGTGTTGAGTGCATACAAGTAGAGACAAGCTGAATACATTCATGACTTAGTCAACACTTTCTTTAAAACTCATCTGAAAGATACCAGCTACCACAGTGATTATTTCTTAAAGAGCTTTATTGAGGTACCATTCACATACCATCCAATTCACTCATTTAAAGTGTACCATTCTTCTAAGTAAGGTATCGCAAGAGTGGAAAAACAAACACCACATGTACTCACCATAAATTGAAACTAATTGAACAACACTTATGCGCTCATGTGGAAATAACACTTATCAGAAATCCAGCAGGTGGGAGGAGAGAGGGGAGGAGGAGTAAATTCACACCTAATGAGTACAATGCACACTGTCTGGGTAATGGCCACACTTATACCTTTGACTCAAACTGTAGAAAAGGAATTTATGTAACCAAAACAGTTGTCCCCAGTAATACTCTGAAATAAAATAAAATAAAAAATTTTTAAATACTGGTGTACAATTCAACACTTTTAGTATATTTATGGTATTGTGTAATGATCATCTCAATGTACTTTAAAATATTTTTTCTCTCCTAAAATAAATGTCATGCCCATTAACAGTACTCCACTCCACTCTGCTCCCCAAACTCCACCAGCCCTGAGCAATCACTACTCTATGTCTCTACGAATTTTCCTATCCTTGACACTTAATATAAATGTAATTATTTAATCTGGGGTTCTTAATGCTGGACATTTTCACTAAGATTGTTGTTTTAAAGATTCAACCATTTTTTAATATGTATCAGTACTTCATTTCATTTTATTGCAGAATAATGTTCTATTTAATGAATTTACAACACTATATTTATCCATTGACCTGTTGGGTATTATGAATAATGCTACTACGAACATAGTGTAAAAGTGTACACAAGATTTCATTTCTTCTAGGTGTATGTATACCTAGGGGCAGAATTGCTGGGTTTTATGGTTAACTCTATTTTTAACCTTTTGTGGAACTGTCAAATTGACTTCCTCATCTTTTTTGATTATAGCTATAGGTGTGAAGTAGTATCAGGTCATGGTTTTGATTTGCATTCCTTTAATGACTACAGTGCTAAGAATTTTTTCAGGTATTTAATACACCTTTATATATCTTCTTTGGAGAAATATCTATTCAAATCTTCTGCTCATTTTTAAAATTGCTACTGTTTTTTCATTGAGTTAAATCTTATATTAAATTAACCATTTTAAAATGTACAGTACAGTAAAACCATTTTAAAGCATTTAGTACACTCACAATGTGGTGCAACCGTTACCTCTATCTAATTCCAAGACAAAGCAAGTGCTCAACATAAATCACATTTGTATAAACTATCTAGACAAACTGGTACAATAGGGCTCAAGGCCATAGCATGCAAAACACTCTTAGCAGTCACAGCATTCCCTGAGCTCAATTCCCATAGCAGGCCAAAGTTCATAATGAAAATAGGTCCTTTTTCAGAATATGCAAAGTTTGAGCAACTTAGGCCAGCTAGATTAACTTTTTTCCATACAACTTGTATCCAGAATATATAATAACTCTTAAGTCAGCTTTAAGAAGGCAAACAAAGCAATAGAAGGGATAAAAAGATTTTTAAAAAACACTTCAGTAAAGAATATATATATGGCCAGCCAATAGCACTTAGAAAACATTCTCAATATCTTCACTCACAATGGAAATGCAAATTAAACCACAATAAGATACCACTAGACACTGTGTAAAAAGGATAGAATTTAAAAGATTGACAATATCAAGTGTTGGCTTGAATGTATAACAACTTGAAGTCTCATATTGTTGGTGAGATTGTAAAATGGTGCAGCCTCTTTGGAAAATAATTAGAAATACACTTTTCATAAAATTCAGCAATTCTCTTTTAGTTATTTATGCAAGAACATTAAAAATATATGCTAACACAGAGATATAATCAAATGTTTATAAGAACTTTATTATAATAGCCCCAAATTGGAAACCATCCAAATATCCATCAACAAGCGAAAGATTTACAATGTGTGGTATGTTCTTACAATATAATGCTACTCAGAAATTAAAAAGCTTGAACTTCAGATATACACAATACTGATACATACAATCACATAAATAAAACTCAAAAATATAATGCTGAGCAACAGAAGTCAGACATATGAAATTCTACGACAGGCAAGCTAGTCTGTAATGTTAAAAGTCACATCAGTAATCGTCAAGGGCTGGAAATGAGAAGAGGGGTTGACTGCAAAGGCCATATAAGAATTTGGCAAAGTGAAGAAAATACTTTATCTTGTTTAGAATTGTAGTTGTATACATTTGTCAAAACTCATTAAACAGAAGCATTGAAATGGGCGTATTTATTGTATGAAAATTATACTTCACAAAACCAGATTTGTAAAAAGTGAAGCTGGAGCCATTGAATTAATACTCAACGGCACTCCACCACCTGTCTTCCAGTTATGTAAGTAAATAAATATCTTTACTGTTAAACCAATTTTGATTGATTTTCTATTACTTGCTTCCAAAAACATCATTATTGGTACAACTCATTAATCATAAATAATATGTAAAACATATAGATAAACCAGTGGATTATTTTATGCATTCCAAACAATTGGGTTATAAAAGCAGTTTTCATATATTTTCATAGTTTCCACTACAATTACACTTTAATCTCAATTTTATCATATATTTAATTTCTGACCAAAAATCATACATGTCATTTTTCAACTTAGTTGTTGTCAAAATATATTCTTTTCCCTGAAATGGAATTTAAACTAAATTAAACCAAAATCCTTAGTTGTTAAATGGTATGTATATGAAATTTTCTTCTAAGTAAATATTATTAAATACTTAATTCAAATATATATACCTATACAATATATTTTCAATATTCTGATTTTAAATTCTGAATAGACTTTAGATTTAAATGTAAATATTCAAAAATATTAAAACTATTTTTTAAAAATTCCAATACATAAAAAAGATTTCAGATAGATAAATGATAAATAGATATTTGGGATAAACTTTCTTCTAAATTTGAGAAATTCTGATTTATAGAATTAGAGAATGTAGGTGTTATGGATAAAGTCACATTCATGGGTTACTAAACATCATTATAGTATTTTTTTATTCTGTGATTGTAAGTGACAACGTGTAATAACTGGAGTTCTCTCCCTTTTTACTCTTTCATCTGATGTTCTTTTCTATCAATGAACAACTTAAAGAAATAAATAAAATGGCTCATAGAACACAGATTGCATGATCATCCCAGGATGATTCACATATAAGGAGTTTCCGTTTATTACTAAATTGTGCTCTTCATCCTTGTGTCTTTTTTCTCTATATGTTTTCCTAAAAAGCAGTACACTGGAGAATAGTAACAAGGCTTCCATTTTGTCATTTCTTTTGAATTGGGTAGCTGATTACATTTCAGCAATATGTTAAACCACTTTCCAAGTTAATATTAGAACCATTTTCTGAGACAACTCTACTTTTATCTGAACAAATTTGGAACCATTTTATGTCCTGAAATCGAAGTTGCTTCTTTTTCCTTTTCCATTAATGAATAGATTAAGCATGTACTCATCCCTGGCCAAACTAAGTTGCTTTACACTCTTCTTGTGATGTAGTAATGGTGATAGTGAATTCTAATTCAGTTGGTTAGGATATTCCCACATTAATTCCCTTTCACTGTACTTTACAATAGAGCTCTCTACATAAACTTCATCTACACAAAATAAATAAATGAGGTTTTTGTTGCTCTGTAATGTCTTTCTTCAATAGATTAAGAAACTTTTCCAAATATTTAGTAAAAACATCCTCTGAAATATAAGAATCTTACTAAATAAATATTTAATTAGTACCACTGAGAGACAATAGAAGACAGTAAAGTATGGTTCTAAATTGGACAGACCTACCGGTAAGTTCAAAAGAATTTTCCAGTTCATAGCAGTGTCACCATGGACACTCTTAACCCCTCTAACTTTTATTTTCCTAATCTATTAAACAGATAAATTAAGGTGGTTGTAAGGACAAAATTAAATTACAAATAAGAAATTAAAACATACTCAGCAAGTGAATGACATATGTAAGTGTTTAATAAAATTTAGCTTTTCCTCTTAAAAATTCCTATTATTATTTTTGCCAGGTACTATAAAAAATATTTTATTTGAATTGTTTACTTAACTATTGAAATCCAAAAATAAATTAAGTCGGAAGAGGCAAGATGGCTGACAAGAGACACCACCTGCCAGAGCACCTCAGTAAGAAGAAGTTTTAGATAAAAGAGAAAAAAATGAACAGAGATTGGGTGTGGGTCTGAGGGAAGGGTGCCAGAACCTTCAGCGGACTCCATGAGAAGAAGTTGCAGAGCAGAATGGGAAGGAGCAAGGTATCGGCAGAGATCAACCCCTGAGAGGCTTGGAGTCCAGTGAGAAGGGCAGGTGGAGCAGTTTGTTTCTTCCTCCCCTGCATCTCTGACAGTCAACGAGTTCCTGAGCTGCTGGAGAGACCTTTTGCACACATGAGCCCGGAGACTGCTGCTGCCAGTGAGCTGGGAGCTTCTTGTGGACAGGATACCAGGCTCTCAGCCCTCCTGGAGCACCTCCCTTCTCCACAGACCCCAGCAGGGATGGCAGGCGCCATATTGCTTCTCTACCCACCGAGCAACTTTGTCCTCCCCAGGGGGCTTCGACTTCTCAGGTTTCATCTTGCTCATGACCGTGCAGACATTTCCCAACTCTGGCCCAGACTGCAGGAGCCACAGGGGTCCAGTGGATCCCGGATCATCTGCGTCACTCTAGTGCCCGGACATTCTGGGAAGGCAGCCTCTAGAGTGAGAGACGAACGTAACCAAAGTGCTAGTTTTCCTCCATTCAGACTCTTTTATTCCCCTTCCCCTGCCCCAGCCACAGCTGGAAAGAGAGCCAATTGAGCCATCACACTCAGGTTTCCACAGAGAGTGGGTGTCAGACCCCTTTCCTCTAGGGGTCCTGCTGTGAACTGAGGGGTGCTCGGACTGTGAGCTCCCTGCTCCCTGGCCCTCCAGGGTACTGCTTGCCCAGTAACTCCACCAGAGTCAGCACACCCTGAGGTGGAAGGACATTGAACTTGCTTGGACACCCTGTGGGCAACTCAGGACCAGTGCGCTTTTCCCTGGCATGGTCAGGGATTGATCTTTGGGGACCCAGGGATGGACCCGAAGTCCAGATCCCACACCCCCAGGTCTTGATCACATTGCTCAGGGGCATGGAGGGGAGATATGTGAATTAGTCTTAAGAGGCAAGGAAGCCCACATGGGCAGATCAGGGGGGAGAGTGCAGTGTGGGTCCCAGCTACAGCATGCTACTGGGGCACTTGTCCCCCCACAGGAGGGCTGTGTTCTCAGCTCAGGCTGAGATCCTGGGCAGGGAAGCTATGGGACCACATCACAGTCATGGGGGAGCTTGGCTAGCTTGAGCTCCTGCATGCCGGCAGATGCTGGAGGGAAACTGCAGAGCAAGGGAAGGCAGGGAGGAGCAGGGCCCACTCCAGACTGCCAGACCATGTATCTCAGACAGACCCACCTCCACAAGCAGACTTTCTGGTTGGGTGGGGCCACTTCTGCCATCTGCTAAAGAAAATTATTTGCTTTTAAGTGGTTCATGTGATTAGATCAGGTCAGGTCCACACAAATAATCTGCCTATGTTTAGATTAACAGATTTGGAATCTCAATTCTATTTGCAAAATATCTTCACAGTAGTATCTAGATTACTATTTGATCGAACAACTGGGAGAAGGAGTGTTGTCACCTGAGAACAGGAATCATGGGTTCCATCTTAAAATTCTGCCTACCACAGTCTCTTAGGTTTATTCTTATTCCCTCCTACAGTTAATTCACAGTTCAGCCAAAGTGATCACCCCACACCCCATCCTTGATACTGAACACACTCCATGGCTTTTTTGTTGGCATCTATATAAAATACAATGAAAAGTAAATGTCTAAGTCTATGTATAATTTTGATCAAAGAAGCGTAATACAATTTGCACACACTTAGAGGATAATCATCTAGCATAAAGGTTATCAGCCAGGAAGAACTAACTTCATAGGGTCCAAAGAAAATAACTACAAATATTATGCTACATTTATAATAATATCATCATTTAATGATCTGAATTATAACCTAATTTGGGTACAAAGGTTGGCAGTTCTGGGGGCCACCTTGGGGGACAATTTGTATAGACAACCCAACAAAAATTGAATGGAGACCTGGTAGAATAATAATAACAACAGAAAATCAAACAAAGACAGGGTTAGAGTTTTGTATAAATATGCGAACTCAAGCATTCATATTTAGAACTCTGTGATACTGCAGACTTGCTTCTTCTCCCACTGACACAGTTGCCCATGTCAGTGTAAGTCATATTTTCTCTCATTAAACCATCAACCAATTGGTACGCATACCAAGACAGTGTTTTAGATGACATAAAGAACAATTTGCTTCTTTAGAAGAACAATGATTCAAAACGAGATTTAGTATTGTAGACAGCCAACATCTCTATGGAACAGTTCTATTTAAGTGTTATGGGAGCACTGCTTGGCATATGGGCTAAAGAGGATATTGTCAACAGAAGTCATGAAGGTATGGATTTGCGGAGTATGGGAGGAACAGCAAATACCACAGGATAAATGGAAAAAAGCATGAAAATTAAGAGGTTAGTAAGGCAGATACAAAGTATACGGTGAAGAATCTTATTTTATTTGAGTACTGCAAATAATTTTACAGGCTGAAACTCATTGACAGAAGTGCAATGATTTAAAGGATTCTCTGTCTTTTAGCATCCTATGGCATCTTTTAGATATGCTCTCTGGAGATAGGGTACAGCTGGACATACCATATGATTGCTTTAGCAGAGAAAATACACCACTCCCTCCCTTCCCTGCTCTCCCACTGACCTTCACTTTTATAGAGCAAGCCTGAGCTAGTCCTTGGAGGGTTTGGGTTAAAATAAACTGCTTTGGTGTCAAAAAGTCTGAGCTTATGTGCCAGCTGCTCAGAAGGGTGCTAGGAAAAACAAGTGTTGTTCACCTGGAGATATTGGCAGTCTCTCCCACTGGGGATAGGAGATCTTAGTCGGGCAACCCAGAAAGATAATCCAATGTTATAGATTACTTAAGGATTGTAACATTTGCTTACTTACCACTGATTTTTCCTATGGTATCTACCATGTCATGCTGCATAGAGGTAGAATCTTAATAAAGATTTTTTGGATTGAATTAAATGATTCTGTGATCCTACCAGCAGACTAGAAAGCTGCCAATAAATCTGAAAGAGTGGGAAGTCCCCTGTTATGCAGAAAGTGGAAGTGGCCAAAAGGTAAGACCCCTGATTAGAGTATATCATTCAATAAAGACAATGGTCTACCTCAAGGGTCATACTAACACACAGGAAAGTCAAAAAACCCTGGGTTGACTTATTCACTGGGATTTGCACGGTCCAGTAATTAGATGGGAGTGTGGCTGAAACTGCCTCAGGCATCAGGAATTTGTTACATTTGTTTAATACTTTATGGTTTTCAAAATATTTTAACTAATATATATTTTGATTAGGTGTTGATTTTGTATGAAATCTATAGAACCCAAATATATGTACTTTGGATAATATATATGTCACTTTTGACAGTACATTTCAATTGATTATATGTTTATCTTCCTTACTGGATTATGGATTTCTTGGGGATCATAACATTTGCTTATAAAACCATCTACCTACAACCAACTGATCTCGACAAAGCAGACAACATACACTGGGGAAAAGAAGCCCTAGTCGATAAACGGTGCTGGGAAAATTGGATAGCCACAAGCAGAATAATGAAACAGGGTCCCTATCTCTCACCACTCACAAAAATTAATTGAAGATGGATAAAAGACTTAAAAGTAAGGCATGAAACCATAAAAAATTCTAGAAGAAAATTTAGGAAAAACTCTTTCAGATATTGGCCTAGGAAAAGAATTTATGACTAAGACCTCAAAGGCAATTATAGCAACAACAAAAATAAATAAATAGGACTTGATTAAATTAAAAAGCTTCTGCACAGCAAAAGAAATAATCAACAGAGCAAATAGACAACCTACAGAATGGGAGAAAATATTTGCAAACTATACATTCAATAAAGAGCTAATATCCAGATGAACAGAAGTTTTTCAAAAGAAGATAGACAAATGGCCAACAAACATATGAAAAAGTGTTCACCATCACTAATTATCAGGGAAATGCAAATTAAAGCTGCAATGAGATATGACCTCACCCCTGTTAGAATGGCTTTTATTAAAAAGTTCAAAAACAATGGATGCTGGTGTGGATGCAGAGAAAAAGGAACGATTATTCACTCTTGGTAAGACTGCAAATTAATGCAACCTCTATGGAAAACAGCATGGATATTTCTCAAAGAGCTAAAAGTAGACCTACCTTTTGATCCAGCAATCCCACTACTTGGTATCTAGCCAATGGAAAAGAAGTTATTTTATCAAAAGGACACTTGCGCTTGAATGTTTATTGCTGCACAATTCACAATTGCAAAGATGTGGAAACAACCCAAATTCCCATCAATTCATGAGTGGATTAACAAAATGTAGTATATGTATACCATGGAATACATGGTACTCAGTCATAAAAAGAAATGAATTAATGTCTTTTGCAGAAATCTGGATGGAACTGGAGACCATTATCCTAAGTGAAGTATCTCAACAATGGTAAGACAAACACCACTTATACTCTCTAATAATTTGGAACTAATTGATGGGCACAGATAGGCACAGAAAGAAGTAAAAATCATTGGCAATCATGAATGGAGAAGGTGGGATGAGGGGAGGGGTAAAAACCTACCTAACAGGTACAGTGAACACCATTTGAGTGATGAGCACACTTACAGCCCTGACTGAAGCATTATAAAAGCTTTCCATGTAACAAAAACATTTGTATCTCCTTATTACTTTGAATTATTTTTAAAAACTACATATAAACTGCTATCAGGCAGAGTAGGTATAAGATCATTACTGGATTATTTTTTCCATAGTAATTTGCTAAGAAGCCTTTCTAAAAATGGATATCTGGATTTATTTTCAGAGGCAATCCATACTGAAATCAAAGAAATATAAGTAAATAGTATAAGATCAGTTATTCCTAAAATTATTAAAAACCAAAACTTAAAAAAATATTAATAAAATTGATAGAAATTGAGATTTTATGTATTTGGGGGAAATGAATGATATGAATAAATGAAAATTATTTCATTAAAAAAAGAAAATAGTTTTACAAATGTGTGCAGCTATGGTTTTTTTAGTTCTTCTAAGCAGACCTAATAAAACCAACAGAGGGGCTAAATAGATGCTCATTGAATAAATTCATTATATTTTTTTTTAAAAAGCCAAAGTTTTCAAATATCACTATGTAAGAGTAGTTATACATTGATTGGAAAGCCCATAATAATAAAAACTTTTGTGAACTTAATATTTAAAATTAATTATTTTACTAATCACCGGAGTACCTACCTAAAATATTAGCCACTTTCAGTCTATAGAAAATATCTGATGTTTTTAAGGATTTACAGTTTCTTTATCATTCAAATGACTCTATGGACTCTCTGAGATTTGAAGTATATAATTTGAGAGTCACTGGACAAGGTGGCCCATAGCTCAGAAAAGGAGTAAGAACAATTTGGATTTCTGGGGCACTGAGGAAGAATTAGAAAGTGTGTGGGGAGCTAGACTGGAACTGAGAACAGTCATAGGTGTTTTGCAATCAGTAGGTCTGAGTAGGCCCTAATTAGAATGTTAAAATTAATATGCATATTAGTGATTTTCTACCTTGATCCTTCTCTTTGCAATGTGAAAACTGAATACAGAGAAGTTAAAATACCGCTAAGTGTAATCAGACAATATAACCAAAAGTATGAGCCAGGTTTCTTAAATCTAAGTACATTGCTTTATCCAATCCATTAAATTAAAGGAAATATCTTACTGATTAAAACGATTTTTACTATGCATTTTTTCTAATAAGTATACGTAAATTTTAATACGTGATTTATTGAACCTAAAGGTAAGTTTTCATGCTAAATGTACAGAAGAGAAGACAAATTATAAAGTATATAACACCTATATTGATTAATTTGTATACGGATAAGTTTGATTTAAAATTTGAAAATACAAATTGATATATTTTCCTTTCCAAGATAGGGGACCCAAATAAACCACAAACAAATTAAAACTTCTTTCCTCCAAGAAGTATTTGTGTCTGTAGCTCATTGATCATTCTAGGTCAGAATAATTATGCAGGAGAACTACTGGACAATACAGGACGGCATTTCATCCTTATTCCCACAATAATTACTTGGCTTCATTTCCTAAAGTCTCAGATGAGGAACTAATTTCCTTCCTTTTGTTCTGCCTAGAAATGAGATTGTCATTTGCTTTTGTTTAACTCTGATTAAAAGTAATAACCACCTAAGTGTGACTATTTAATCTAGGTTTGATAAAAGCACCTGCCACCATCAATAATAGAAATTAAAACATGTATTATATGATATATTTATCCAGAATTCTATATGTGGTTCAAACAAGGAAACAAGTCCTACCTTGCATCTCTTTAAGAGCATTCATATTCTTTTTAAAAATGGACCAGTTCTGGGTTTTGTTACCAAGGAGCTTATAGTTCAAAGAATCATGGGAGATAAGGTTTTTGTACCATGCAAAAAAAAGATGTGAGAACTGAGGGCCCTGCATAAAGATGAGTCACTTGTCGTAACAGTGGGATGAGACCTTCCTGCCCCAAGCCATCAAACATTGTAACTATCAAATTGAGAGTACAAAAATAAATAGTTAAGGTATATTAATGATATAAAATATAAATTGAAACAGAGAAACAAAAAGTAACAAAATTAAAAATGTAATGTAAAATTAAACCACCAATAAATACAGCTGAAATAAGAGTTATTGAATGGCCTTAAAGCGATACTAGTAGATCTACCATTTGATAGAGCAATCCCATTACTGGGCATCTATCCAAAAGAACAAAAATCACTCTATGAAAAAGACACCTACACTCAAATGTTTATAGCAGCACAATTCACAATTGCAAAGTTGTGGAAACAACCCAGGTGCCCATCAATACATGAGTGGATCAACAAACTGTGGTATATGTATACCATGGAGTACTATTCAGCTTTAAGAAACAATGGTGATATAGCACCTGTTGTATTTTCATGGATAGAGCTGGAACCCATTCTACTAAGTGAAGTATCTCAAGAATGGAAAAACAAGCACCACATGTACTCACCAGCAAATTGGTATTCACGGATCAACACCTAAGTGGACATATAGGAATAACATTTATCGGGTGTCAGGAGGGTGGGAGAGGGGAGGAAGGGATGGATATATACAAACGTAATGAGTGAGATGTGCAACATTTGGGGGATGGTCATGCTTGAGGCTCTGCCTCGAGGGGGGAGGGGGCATGGGCAATATACATAACCATAATATTTGTACCCCCATAATATGCTGAAATTAAAAATAAATAAATAAATAAATAAGAGTTATTGAATGGGAAGTAGTCAGTCATGGAAAATATAAAAGAAGAATTAAGAAATACAGAATATATGCCTATTATAAGTTAGTTGGAGCTCTGGAAAGAAAGAGAGAAGAAGATGTGGAGGAACAACACTTGAAAATAATAACTGAGAATTTCCAGAATCTATAAAAACTATGAATACTCAGAGCCAGCTTCGGAAAGCACAATAGATTCTGAATAGAATAAATTGTAATTAATTCATACTATAGTTAAAAAAGCACATTATATTAAAACTATAAAATGTGAAGGAAGATATCTTAACAGTAACCAGAGTCACACGAACTAGAAAAAACAAGTTACCCCAAATTCTCTATTGATCTAATTATCATTCATGTGACAGCAAAATAATAATATTTTAAGAAAAAGTAGACAATTGTAACATAATAAACCCTCACTGAAAGAATTGCTAGAAGACACAATTCAGAAGAAAGAAAATGTATCCTCTAAGGAAGCAAGAACAAAAGTGACTATATAAAATAACAATAATATTTGTAAATTTGGGGATACAAAAGAAATCCACAAACTGCAACTGAGAGGGATAGAAACTTTGAGTTTAGAAATTGCTGGCATTGCCCAGTCCGATTGGCTATGGCTATGGAAAATGGCAATGAAAAAAAAACCAAAACAATAAAACCATAGCCTACCAGGTAAAAGTTTCAGAAATCATAGTTCAGGTATGAGAAAGAAGCTGGAATTATAAGAGAGAAATTGTGGTAATGTAAGAAACAAAGAAAAATGAGACCAAAATTCAGAGAATAAACGGCTCAACTCACTGCTGACAACTACACTATGCACGTATAGGGGAGACCTCAGGAAACACAAAGGAAAGGCTAACAAAGACCACAAAGAACTCTACTCTTGAAAGGTAGAGTAATAAATATGTATCCAGCTCTGAGTTTGAAGCTTTTCTTAACTGAGTGTCAGATCTAAGAACATCAACCAACTCCAAGCAAGATTTAAAACAAAACAACAAAAAGCCATTCTAGAGGCACATTGTTCTCAAATTGCTGAAAGTCAGAGATAAAGAGAAAATCTTGAAAGCAGCCAGAGAAAAATGGTACATAATATACAGAATAACAGTAATTAAATAACCAATGAATTCTATCAGAACTCTGCAATCCAGATGATATTGAAATGGCATATTCATAGAGCTGAAGGAAAAAGTTGTCAACTAAGATTTATACATCCAGTGAAGAAAATTCCAAAGATGAAAGTGAAATGAATTTTCATATAAACAAAAACTGAGATAATATACTGCCACAGACCTGCACTCTAAGAAATGCTAAAGTAAAAATACTCTAGAGGGAAACTCAAATCTACAGAAAGAAATAAAAATAAAAAATGGCAAAGGTGTTAACATATATAGTAAAGACATAGAACATTGGAATGACATTAACCTAATTGCCAATTATTTATACCATTACACCCAGTAACTAAAGATGCATATTCCTTTCAAATGCTCATATGTACATGAACATATTATAAAACATAGAATGAATGATAAAATAAATGTTAAAAATATTTGAAAAGATTGAAATTTTACATGATATTTTCCCTGACCAAGATGGAATTAAATTACATGTAGCCAAAATAATATATCTAGAAAAGTCCCAGATGTCTGGAAATTTAACAACTTACATTTAAATAACTGTTGGGCTGAAAAAGAAATCTCAAAGAAAATTAGAAAATATTTTGCACCAATGATAATAAGCACAACACAACAAAATTTTTGGATGCAGTTAAAGCAGAACTCAAAAGGAAATTTTAATCCTTAAGTGCTTATATAAAAAAAGAATGTCTCAAATTAATGAGCTAATTTTCTCCACTACAAACTATAAAATGAACAGCCAATAATACTCAAAGCAAGCAGTATGAAGGAAATAATATGTATAAAGGCAGAAATCAATGAAATTGAAAACAGAAAACTAGCAAAAGAAAACCAATGAAACTAAAGTTTTTTTCTCAAAAAAAGTAATAAAATCAAAAAAGCAGCTATACCAACTTTTTTTTTACATTTTTTTTTAATTTTTTTATTTCAGCATATGATGGGGGTACAAATATTACGGTTATATATATCGCCATGCCCCCCTATACCAACATTTTAATCAATAATTTTTCATTAAAAATAATATACTAAAACATAATGAAAAAAACTCTCTACTAATAAAGTAGGAAAAGAAACCAAAAAAACCTCTAATAAAATTGGTCAGAAAAAAGAAAACATAAATTATCAGTATTAGATATGAAAAAAGGAAATCATTACAGATGTTAAAGATATCATGAACTGCTTCATTCGATAAATTAGAAATCTTAGATTAAATTACCAAATCCTTTGAAAGACACAAATTACCAAAGCTCACTCAAAAAAAAATACATAACCTGAACAAATCTATACCTATTAAGAAAATGGAATCCACATTTGAAAAACTTCTCACCAAAAAACTTTCAGGCTCAAGTAATTTCACTGATGAATTCTACAAAATGTTTAAGAAAGAAAGACCATCTTTACATATCTTCCAGAATATTGAAGAAAAAGAACTAAGTCTAAACTTACTTTATGGGGCCAGCTTTATTGTAATAACAAAAATCAGACATCACAGGAGAAGAGAATGGAAGAACAATATCTTTCAGAAATAGGAATGTGAAAAATAAATATGGGATATAAAGGTTCTTGAGAAAATTAGACCAGTATAAACAGTGCCTGATTGGATTGAAAGGATGGAGAGAATATAGAATTAAAAAAGACTGTTGCCCAATATACTTTAGGAAGAAAGTAGCTTGATGAAATTACTCAGATGCATGAACATATTACCTTTCATTAAAAAAAAGAAGAAATGTAACTAAAAGAAGATAAAACCAAGAGCAGGAAGTGCTTAGCCAAGACCTTCCAGGGCACAAATCACAAATGAGAGCTCAAGGGCAGAGAAAAAAGCCATAAAAGAATATCCTCAAGACTTGAAACCTAATCAAGAAATTCAGGTTAGAGTTTGTCTAGCTAAATTTCAGAAACACTTTGTACAAGTTATTCCTTTTAACCTTTCATTCTTGCCCTTTTGAAATTGAAATGCCTATAGTTATTAGCCTATGCTTGTCTTACCATTGCAGTAGGGAGTGTTGGGGTCATGTAAGTCATCTCTTTAGTTTCACAGATCCAAGATGGAGAGTGATTGTGCCCCAGGAGTTGCACTTAATGGATTATACCCAGGAACATTCTCTGCATGTGATTTAGATGACTTAAATGTTGAGAGTTTGGATTTTTGAACGAATGACATTTAAATTAGATTCTGGATTTGAGCCAATGCTGTAATGGGGTATGAGACCCTTGGAATTCTTGGGAGAGTGGGAATGGGTTGTACATGTGGTGGGGACTTGAATCTTTGGGAGCCAGATGGCAGACTGTGTTAAGAAAAATTCTAATATAGCTTCCAAGAATTACCACCCCTCTGGTACATGTCCTCCATAATTCCTGGGACCTTGAATATGATAGATTTTATTCTAGTGATTAGGTTATGTTGCAGGTAGAGTTGACCTTAAAATAGCAAGAGTATCCAGATGGATCTGACCAAATCACATGAGCCTTTAAACGTAGAGACTTTCCTCAAACTTCTCAAAGAAAAAGCACTCGGATTTTCAACACACAAGAAGGATTTGATATGTTATTGCTAGCTTGAAGATTGAGGGGGCTATATGGAAAAGCACGGGGTGGCCTCTAATTGCTGAGAATAGTCCCACACTGAAAGTCAGATAGGAAATGAGGATCTCAGTCCTACAAATGCAAGAAACAAAATTCTTCCAACAACTTGAATGAGATCTGAAACAGATTTTTCTCCAGAGCCTCTAGACAAGAATTCAGCCCAGATGAAATTTTTATTTTAGCCTTGTGGTGCTTGGAGCTGAGAACTCAGACATGTCTTAGCAGTTTTCTGACCTACAGAAATGTGAGCTAATAAATGGGTGTTGTTTTAAGTCACTAAGTTTGGATAATTTTCTTATACTTCTATAGAAAACGAATACAGATCCCTAAAACCTTTTAGCAAATTAACTTTACAAATATATAAAAGGAATAACACAACATGGCCAAATAATAAAAGAATATTACACCATGACCAAGTGAAATTTAACTTGCATATGAAAGGTTTGTTTAACATTTGAAAAAGACAAATTGATATGATTTACTGTATTAATAGACTAAAGGAGAAAAGCCATATGATCATCTCAATTGATGTAAAAAAAATTGACAGAATTTAATCTCCATTCATGAGTTTTAAAAATCTACAGGAAACTAAGAATAGGAAGAGTATTCTAACTGTGATAAAGAACATCAACAACAAAACCTATCACTAATGTCATGCTTAATAACAAAATAATGAATGTTATTCTCCTAAAATCAGGAACAAGAGTTTCAGCTCTTATCAACTATCTGCAACATTATGCAGGAAGTCATAGTCAGTCCAATAGGGAAAATGAAAGAAATTAAAGAAATAAAGATGAGAAATGGAAGAATATACCTATACTATTTGTAGATGACATGATTGATTATGCAGAAAATACTAAAGAATCCATAAAAATTTAGCTATTATAACTAAAAAGTGATTTTACCAAGATTGTAGAATATAAGATATATATATAAAAGTAAATTGTATTTTTATGCATAGCAATGAACAGTTGGAAAATAAACTTAAGTAAACAACTCTGTATATAAAACAATACCAAAGTCTCATGGCAGAATCTTTGGGGTTTTCTAGATATAAGATCATATCATCAGCAAAGAGCTGTTAGTTTGACCTCTTCTGCCCCCATTTGAATGCCCTTGATTTCCTTCTCTTGTCTGATTGCTCTGGCTAGGATTTCCAGCACTATGTTGAATAGTAGTGGTGATAGAGGGCAACCTTGTCTTGGTTCCAGTTCTAAGCAGGAATGCTTTCAATTTTTCCCCGTTCAGTATGATGTTGGCTATGGGTTTGTCATATACGGCTTGTATCATTTTTAGGAAGTCCCATCTATGCCTCTTTGTTAAGCATTCTTATAAAAAGGGTCTGAATTTTGTCGAATGCTTTTTCTCCATCTATTGAGAGGATCATATGGTCTTTGTTTTTACTTCTATTTATGTGATGAATTACATTTATAGATTTGCATATGTTGAATCATCCCAGCATCTCTGGGATGAAGCCCACTTGGTCATGATGGATTTTTTTTTTTTTTATAAGCAACTGAATTCAGTTTGTTAAGATTTTGTTGAGAATTTTTGTATCTATATTCATAAGGGATATTGGTGTGTTGGTTTCTTTTTTTGTTGCATCCCTTCCTGGTTTCAGTATCAAGGCAATGTTGGCTTCATAAAACATGTTGGAGAGGATTTCTTCCTTCTTAACACTGTGGAATAATTTCTGCAGGCTAGGCACCAATTCTTCTTTGTAGGTCTGGTAAAATTGGGGTGTGAAACCATCTGGTCCAGGACATTTTTTTTTTAGGAAGAGTTTTTATTACTGCTTCAATTTCAGTACTTGATATTGATCTGTTCAGGAATTTTATTCCTTCCTGATTGAGCCTAAGGGGGCTGTATGTTTCTAAGAATTTGTCCATTTCCTTCACATTTTCAAGTTTATGTACATAGAGGTTTTTATAGTGTTCATAGATGATATTTTGTATTTCCGTGGTATCAGTTGTCATTTCTGCTTTTTCATTACTGGTTGAGCTTATTGGAGTCCTTTCTTTTCTGCTTCTCATTAATCTAGTAAGAGGTGTGTCAATTTATTTATTTTTTTCAAAGAATCAACTTTTTGTTTTATCAATCTTCCGCATAGTTTTTTTTTTGTTATTGATTTCATTTACTTCTGCTCTGATCTTCATTATTTGTTTTCTTCTGCTGAGTTTAGGGTTGGTTTCCTCATTCTTTTCCAGTTCTTTGAGATTATTCATTAAATTGTTGCTTTATGATCTGTCTTTTGGATGTAGGCGTTTATGGATATAAATCTTCCTCTCAGGACTGCTTTAGCTTTGTCCCACAGATTTTGATAATTTGTGTTATGTAAATAAACCTCAACTTTTAACTCAACCTATCTTGAGAAATTAATTTAAAATTGTTCATTAACAAGAACATATAAAGAATACATATTCTCCAAATCAATCTGTATATTCAAAACAATCCAAATCAAAATTTTGGCAGTATTTTTCCTAGAAATTGATAATCTGATTTTAAATTTGTATACAAAAGAAGACATCTAGGCTGGGTGCAGAAGCTCATGCCTGCAATCCCAGCACTCTATTAGGCCAAGGAGGGAGGATTGCTTGAGCTCAGGAGGTCGAGACCAGCCTGAGCAAGAACAAGACTCCATCTCTACCAAAAATAGAAAAAATTAGCCTGGTGTAGTGGTGTGCACCAGCTTACTCGGGAGACTGAGACAAGAGGATCACTTGAGCCCATAAGTTTGAGTGAGTTTGCAGTGAGCTACAGTGAAGATACTGCACTCTACCCAGGATGACAGAGTGAGACTCTATCTCAAATAATAAAAAAAAGACACTTAAAACAATTTTGAATAAAAAAACACAGAAGACTTCTATTACCTGATTTTATGTGTTTTAATAAAAATACAATAATTAAGAGAATGGTATATTTGTATAAGGATAAGCATACAGGTCAACAGATCATAAAAGAGGCTAGAAATAGACACACATATAAACAATTAATTAACTTTTTACAAAAAGGTCAAGGTAATTCAGTGAAGAAAGTAAAATATGTTCAATATATTGTGGTGGGTATCTATACAGAAAAAAATAAACTTCAACTTTTAACTCAACCTATACTGGAGAAATTAATTTCAAATTGTTCATTAACCTAAATGTGAAGGCTAATACTAAATTATTTTTAGAAGAAAATCTAGGAAAAATTTTCCATGGTCTTGGGATTGATAAAGATTTCTCAGGTAAAATATGAAAAGCACAAGCCATAAAGGAAAATGATGAACTGGACTTCATAAAAATTATTAACTTCTGTTCCCGAAAGACTCAATTAACAAAATGAAAAGACAAGCTACAAACTAGAAGAAACCATTGTCAGTACATATATTGAACAGTGATCTTGAATCCAGAATATATAAAGAACTATTACAATTCAATAAGAAGGTAAACAGTCCAATTTAAAATTAGACAAAAGCTTTGAATTCTTTACAAAGGAAGACATATAATTGTGTTAGAAGTACATGAAAAGATGCTCACCATCATTATTCATCAGGAGAATACAAGTTAAAACTAAAATGAAGTATTTCTCACTAACAGAGTAAATGAAAAGGGACACAGGCAATATTTTGGGGTAAACGAAAATCTTCTATATCATGATTTTGGTATTAATAATTATTAGACAGATGTTTATATTAGTCAAAACTCATCAAACTCTACTCTTAAAATGAATACATTTTATTGTAGATATAATTCAATAATATAAGGAAAAATAAAATATAATAAAATAATCAGCATATAACATATAAAAATAATGTAATCAAATATAATAACTAATTTAAAAATTAATTTTAAAAGGCCTTATGGGATTATTTTAGTATGGAGAAAAATATTGAAGTATTTGAGGGTCTTAATATGCTTTACCTGGACTAATAGAAGAAGCAAATGGAGGTGATAAAGAGGCAGAAGAGGTAAAATTGTCTATGATATGATACAGTTATAGGTAAAATTATGTGTGTAGGGATAGGTGAATGCACAAGAGATGATGATTCTTTAGGAATGATGAGCTTTCAGGAGATCTTCACTTTCTTATATTTGCATGCATCATTTGAATATTTTAATGTTGAGATATACTATTTATTTAATACTGAATAAAATTAAGCTGCTTTTACTATAAGGAAAATAAATTTTAAATATATTAGTTTAAAAGATAATATACACAAGCCTGGCCAACACAGCAAGACCCCATCTCTACAAAAAACTTTCAAAAATTATGTGGACATAGTGGTGCTGCATGTCTGGACTATATTATGCCTGTGGTCCCAGCTACTCAGGAGGCTGAGGCAGGGGAATAGCTTGAGCACAGGGGTTTGAGGCTGAATTGAACTATGATCATGCCACTGTACTACAGCCTGGGCAACAGAGTGAGACCCCACTTCTAAAAAAAAATAAATACAACAAAGGACACACAAATAAAGTAACTATGATATCACAAGATTGGAGGATTGGAGTGGCTAAGGTGAAGGAAGAGAGATTCTACAAACTGATAAGAACAAAGTCATGCAACCAAAGATTAAAAATTAGCAACAACTATGAACAAAAAATTTTGAGAACAAGAATCCAAAAATAAATAAGCATAGAAGGAAACCATGCTGATAATAATATAAATGTAAAATAAACACAATAAGACTTTATCTCATACCTGTAGACTGACAAAAAAAATAAAATCTAATAATACCAAGCGTTGATGACACTGTGGAATAATAAGAACTCTGTTATACGTGGCTGGAGAAAGTGTAAATTGAAGAACAATTTGGGGATATCTGATAGATTTGTTGATGCATTTCCTATGATCTAGTGTTAGAAACCCTCTCACAGACATGCACAAGAAGATATGTGCACAAATGTTCACTGCAGCACTGTTTATAAGAGAGATAAATTTTAAACAGCCTAAATGCCCTTTAACTGAAAGATGGATAAATAATTTTCACTGCACTCATCTATGTAAGAGTTATATCAACATGGATAAAATCTCATAAAATTTTAATTGAATAAAAATTATGTTGTAGGAGGAAACAATGGGTATGAGACCATTTATTATAAAACAGGCAGAACAACATATGTAGTAAAAGGATGAAAACCTGAATGGGAAGATAAACAATAAATTTTGGAGAGTGATTGGAAAAGTATAAATAGAAATGGGATTAGGATAGTACATGTCGGGATTTCCAGCAATGGTTTCTTTTTAATGACTAAAAAGAACCAAAGCAATATGACAAAATCTTATCATTGACAAACCTGAGGAAGGATGTATGATCATAGATAGATAGATAGATAAAAGCAGGTCAAATTTGTCATAATGTAAAAAATTTGAAATATTATGAAAATGTATTTTCCCAACTTAGTTTAATAATAATTTTTTAAACAGAAATATACCTAAAATTATCTTGTATGTATTGGGTAATAAAGTCTCACTTTATTTTAATGATTGAAGATAATCTATTACTAAACTGTTAAAGTTCTATTAGAGGTAATTTGTTTGATCATAATTTCATGAGGAACAAAACTTTAAGACTGGATCTATACCGAAGAATTGATCAAACCCAGGCACGGTGAAAAAAGTCAGGCGAACTCTCTTCAAGATCAATACTGATCACTCCAATATTGATTGGTCTACAAGGCCAGATATGGATTATGAAGCTGGAGGAAATTATTAGCTCAACCTGATTCTACAGCCAGTGTAGAAGTGGTCCAGAGAAAGTGAAACCACAAAAGCCTTCCGATGCGTCAGATAAATTCAATTAATTTAGAATCTTACTCTTCAATTTTTCTTTGATTATTAATTCTTCGCTTTACTTTCTGAAAAAGATTTTGCTTTTAATTCTGCTTTTGGGGGGCTCAGAAATGACTGCATTATTTCTGAAGATTTCCTGTATCCGTTTTCTAAAGAGTAGGTCTGAACTATTTTCACAGTACAATAGTGGGGATAGGGCTCCCCCTATGCTGAATTAAGAATCAGAGTGTAAAATCCAGTGAAGGAAAATTGGTAGACTCAGACTGTTGCACGAGAAGGGACAAGATTATAATATATTGAAATCTTATAACATAAATCATAATATTATTATCTAATATGCATCTTCCTGAAATTTGAGAGCCTTTATAATGAATAGATGCCCTTAAATACCCTGTGGCATATAAAATGTTAATTTATTTCCATCTGATTATGATCCATTACTAGAATTGGAATGCACCAAAAGTATTACTGTGAGATACTAACAGAGGAGACGGTGTGCTTTTGTGGCCACTTAAAATACAGTAGGTAAATATATCACTAAGGTTTCTTTTATCAGTTTCTTAAGCCAGTTCCCACACTGATACATGGAATTGTGGATGCAGTGGTCGGTCGTCAGCCAAGGAGAGTAAAGTAACATAATCTGGGTACTCAACGTAGCAGAATTCTGAACATGCAGCAAAGCACATGCTTCTAATATTCTGCTTACAAGTAATGCCATTGGACTCATATGTAGAGTTATACATAATTTCTGCTGCTAGATATAAAGTACAGCAAATAGCCTTCAGAATTAGGAAGACAAAATCCTATTTCAAAACTTTTTTTTCCAAGTTAAGGGAAAGATGCAGAAGAATATTCCTATAGAAGTCTCGGCATCAAACCCACGGCACAGCAGTGTGGGAGACGTGATCTGATGACGCCTGTAAGAGAAAAGATGTAGATCGCATTATTCATGGATACCACCTGCTGGTGGACATGCAGCGTTGCTACACAGAGAAGGGCACAGAGGGGAAACACACAAAGAAATCAAAAAGCCAGAGTATACTGAATAGAGAAATACAATATTTAGAAAAGGGTGAGTGAAAATGAGTAGCCTTTAAAGCAAGCTGATGACAATATCTCGTTCCCTCAAGAACTTTGCTAACAAATTTCTATTTAACTTTTTAAAATTTTTATGGATATTGACTTTGTCTTTGAGACATCTATAGTAGTAGTAGTGACATGTAGCAATTGTCGCCATTTTACAACTTTGTAACCACTTATAATTGCACATGAATCCAAGCCTTGTAAGCTATTAATTCTTACACCTACAGCAATGATTCTCAAGGGGTGCAATTTTGCCCCATCCACCCACCCAAGGGGAAATTTGACAACATCTGGAGACATGTTTTGGAGACATTTTTAGTTGTCACAACTGGGGAGGTGTTATTGACACCTTGTGGGTAGAGGCCAGGGGTGCTGCTAAACATTCTGTAATGTACAGGACAGCCCTCATGATAAAGTATAATATGGCCCCAAATGAAAACGGTGTCAAGCTTGAGGAGTCCTGACCTAAAGGAACCAATTAAAAGATAAAAATGCACAGTGTAAGGTTAAACCACAACATTTACACCTGCTGGCATTTATTTTATTTATTTGATATACTCTTATCTAGGGTTACTATATATTTAGTGCTCTTCTAAGAGCTTTATAAACATTAACATATTTGATTTACATAACAATCCTAAGAGATATACATTATTAATAGGTCCATTTAAAAATGAAACACAAAGTGGTTAAATAGCTTAGCCAAGATGTCACAACTAGCAAGTGGGGTAGCCATAATTTGAATCCCTGAAGTCCAGCTCCCTAGTCTATTCCCTAAACTATGCAACTACACTGTGCATCTTTTAGTGAACATATTCTTTTAATTTAAGGAGATATTCAAAAATAGGATTACCATTTCCATAATTGCCTTGCCCACATTAGTCTTTTCTGCCAGAACTTGATAAACTCAAGGGTCATCAGTTACTGCATGCTTTAGTTTCCCTGTTTCAAGGGGGTAGGTTGATGAAGTGGGAAAATAAACTTTGGGTTTTGGAATTTAAAAGATCTGTGTTCAAACTCTATCTATCCTAACCCTTAACTCTGTGGCTTTCATCAGCAACTTTCTGAGCTTCAGTTTCCTTCTTGTAAAATGGTTGTTAGTACTTGCGAACTTGTTGCAAGGAATAAAGATAAGGCATGCTAGTGTGCCTAGCACATAGAAGGCATTAAAAGCTATAGTATCATCATTAGAGCAAATAGACAACCCACAGAGTGGGAAAAAATATTTTCCCTCTACACTTCTGATAAAGGCCTAATAACAAGAATCTATCTA
>VBSM01002217.1:43964592-44007241 GCA_008086735.1 Cheirogaleus medius
CTGGCAAGGCGGGGTAGGGGAGGGGTGGCAGGGGCAATATATGTATCCCCAACAGTACTTGTACCCCCATAATAAAAAAAAAGCTATAGTATCCAATAAAAATGGCTTCTATTATTATACTTAATAGGTTGGAATATCTTAGTAATATCTTACTGTTTCCAGATTCCCTCTTCCTTGTACTTCTCTACTTCATTGCCCGCTAAAGTCTGAATATCTAGTTCTAGAAAGATCCTGTCCCTCCCAGTGTGCCCCACTAAATGAAATTAATTATTCCATTTCCTTGTATGTATAATAAATAAAGTCACTAGAAAAGTGTATATAGAAATGCATCTTTTTATGGTTGTGGTTTGAATTGCTTAAAAAAATATTTCTCTGTTTATCTCATTGCTATGTTGATGTCTTTATCTTAGCCATTTCAGATATAAATTCATATCTCCTATATTATTCTTCTAACTGATATAACTCTCAACTCTCTGGTATCAGATAAAATATCTTTGTAAATGATTCAATTTGTGTTTATAATGTCAAATTTGACTCATTAGATTGCCAGTAGTAGAGAGCCAACTCAAGCTAGCCTAGAAAGAAAAGCAGATCATGTATTAATTCATACCACTTGGAATTTCAGAAATACAGCAAGGTCTTGGGATTTCACCTGTAGCTAGACAGAGGACATTGCCTCTTTGGTCACCTCTTAGAAACATCTGTCTCCAATGGCTTTCTCTTTGGCTTCTCCAGAATAGACAAGATGATCCGTGGTTACCCCAACAAGTCAAAACACCTGTCTCACCCCTACTCAACTATTTTCCATAACATTGTACCTACAATGGCTAGAGTAACAGAGGAAAACCTATAGGACAGAGATCAAGGTTGTAAAAGGGAATCTGTCATAATGTAACCCAGCATTAACTAAGAGAAGACACAAGAGAATATTTCTCTATAGGCAGATAAATGTGTAAATGCTGTATCACCAACTATTTTATTGATCAACATAGTAAGTTGATAAATATTTCTTGAATGGATAAAATAATTAATGACACTCATTATTTGCAATGATAAAAGAATGCTGGCTTTCAGATTCTCCACTCTAAGACCATGCCATGCTAGGAGCTTCTGCTCCTCTCTCCTCTGCTCTCAAGATCTGAGAACCCTCTCTCCTACCTTCTATCCAATGATATAATTAGAAGTGACTATTCAGGTCCTTTGCCCACTTTTTGATAGGGTTGTTTGATTTTTTTCTTGCTGATTTTCCTGAGTTCTAAATAGATTCTAGTTATCAGCCCTTTATCAGATGTGTAACATGCGAATATTTTCTCCCATTCTGTAGGTTGTCTGTTTGTACTCACCATCAAATTGGTTTTAACTGATCGACACCTAAGTGCACATATAGCAATAACATTTACCGGGCACTGGGCAGATGGGAAGGGATGGGTATACACACACATAATGAGTGTGATGCACACCATCTGGGGGATAGACATGTTTGAAGCTCTGACTCGGATGGGGTAAGGGCAATATACGTAACCTAAACATTTGCATCCCCATAATATGCTGAAATTAAAAAAAAATGACTAAGAATTACTAACAACCCAGGCCAGAAGACTGACTATTCTAGAGGCTGGAAGAAAGAAAGGTGATAAGGAGAGTATAGAATTTAGAATTAAAGACAAAAGCAGGAGGATAAGTGGAATGAGTGAGAGAAACCACTCATCTTCATCACCCTGTGGACCCTGGATGTGTTGGAATGCAACAACATTTGAACCTGAAGCAGAAGACTACTACTTCGACATTCCTAAGGATCCCTTGAAAGTGCTTAGCTAAGAGTAAGGTGGTTTTGTGATGGATTTGACCACTTTGTTTTCTATAATAAGGGAGAATAGAGCTAAGGCGACACACTCATTGGGGAAAAAAGTTTATTGAAAACTTGCTATATGCTAGGATCTATGTCATCACCAAGAATATACAATTAGTACAATATATACCCTGACAGAAGACAGTGGTGGGTTCCGTAGCAGTGAAATGAACAAAATTTTATGGGCACAAAGAGAGTGAGACTGGGGGAGAAAGGCAATTGGAAAGCAAAATACATGGACCCTATCTTTTAGGAGCTGAGAAATTGAGAAGATTTTAAATTAAGAACTTAAGCAATTGGAAATAAAATATGAACTTGTTATAAGTAGGTATTTAAAATCTCAGAATGAAGCAGAAACCCAGGTTCTAGAACTATGGAGCCAGGGTCAAATCAAGACTGAAAATAAAATTGACTTGATCTTTAGTGTTCCAGACATAAATATGTATTTCCTGAAATCTCTTCCCTGTAAGATGGTGCAGGTGTCAGAACCACAAGGAATGGTGGAGAATGGAGCCATAGGTGATAATGGTACCAGATGCCAGAGGAATAAAGTTGTAGAGTAACTAAGAAGGCTTTTATGATTGAAAGTGAGTCATTATTCATTTGAATTCTTCTTCTCTGATACTCTATATCTAGGATATCAACAATTTAAAAATATTAACCCTAGTGATAATAGGAATGAAACTGTTCAAATTTGTCATCATTTTTTTACTTTAGAACATCGCTTCTAACATATTTCAATAAAATTAACACAAATGGCAGGGAATATATATGTGCTCTTTGTTGGTTTTGATAACCTAGCACAAAGTAGCTCTCCTCAGCTGTGAGAATTTTGTATTCCAGTTATTTATTTACTCAGATTTGTATTATGTTATTATTATAATGTTTACCCCAAAACATTTTAGTAACAGATATTACAAGATGTACAGTTATTAAGCAGCTTTTAGTGCTACTGAAACCTGCTGTCACCAAGGGAACAACCTTGTTTTGATCTCCAAGGAAATTGGTGCAATCACTAAATGACTTCATGATATTTCCCCTCACCCTTTCCCCCCTCCACATGATATGAACATCCTGAATATTCTTTGAAAATCCATGTCATGTATAGTTGTAATGGACATTGCTTTCACTGGTTTGAACCAGCTCCTTCTCAAGAGACTTTTGAATCTATAGTGTTAATAAGAAATTTTTTTTCTCTTAGAGTCATTCTGCAACTTTAATGTATAACTTCCAGTTTAAAAAAAAACTATATTATAATCTTGAAGAACACATAGTTCTTTTGAGACAAATTTATGAGGAACCCTTTCAGGGAAAAATATCTGATATGTTTTTGCTAATTATTAATTTACAGAATTGACTTCCATCTTGTATTAATATACCAGACTATTGAATATGACTATTACAGATCCTGAGTAATTGAGGCACCTTGCCTTCTGCCTCTGAATATACTTGGCTTTTACTGTCATGTTTGTAATCAAGATTCCTTAAAGACAAGATGGGAGAACATTTTGACAGATGCTGGACTTTGTTGTAACAAATGAATACAAGGTGGTCCTACCTCTCAATGTGGTCCTACCTCTTGTAAAATATGCCCTTCATAGTTTGGACTCTTCAAGATTGGAAGCTAAGATATACCAATAGATCATAAATAATTCCCCAAAGTGGAAGTTTTGAAAAATTATGAAAATATGTTATGCATGCAATCATACGCCCATCTGCTTACTGATTTCACTTATGAGATTTCTATCTCTGAGCAAAGATTCATGGAGTTGGTGTGATGAACTCCATGAATAATGCAATCATTTTATTATGAGTCCTGGTCATGAGAAAAGCCAGGACATGCAACCTATAATATGATGGATTTCTCACAAATAGTCATAGCATAGCCCTTCTCCTATTTGTTTCTGTCACAGATCCATAAAAAGCAAAGATGAAAATTATAATTTTCATCAATGTATGGTATGCTCAAGTTTCAGGTAGAGAATGGCTTTAATTGAGAGATTTACATTGCCAATTGCTTTTCAATTCTTATTTTCTAAGAATTCTACTACCTTCAACACAAAATGGAGATTTGAGGGTATTTGTAGTGGCAGAGGTCAAGGCCAATTTCAATTCTGAGCTTTTATTTTAGCTGTAAGTGCTCTGCCACCCACTCTCATTCTAGTGGCCGGAATGTGTGGTTCTCCTGTGGCCTGCGCCCAATTACTCAAGCCTGCTATCATAAAAGAGTTATTTCCCAACTACTTTTGGCATTGTGTATTTTTAATTAAACAAAGTTTTGAGAGGAATTATATGATAACTGTTAAGGAATTCTGGATTTATGCCATGAGGGTTGAAGTCTAGCTCTGTTACTTACTACTTGTATGTATTCCAGAAAATTACTGAATAACTACCCTTCCATTTCTTGGTCTATAGAGTGAGCACAATAATTTTGTCTATTAAGAGAAGACTTCAGTATAAAATTAGATAATGCTTGTGGAGCATTAGTAATAGAACCTGCCCCTTCATAAGAAAAAATCTTAGTTTTGCACTCCAAATCTACTCTTCTAGTTATTTTGAAATATATAAGAAATCATTATTAACTATAGTTGTCTTATTGTGCTATCAAGCCAATAATAAATATGATGCTCTTAATGGACATCAATTTCTGTGAGAGTGGCTTGAGGAGACACCTAGAAATGACAGTAAAGAGTTCCATCCCTTAGAAGTCACTTAAAGGCCTCGATCATGTGAATCTGTGAAATAGACACTTCTCTATTTTGATTTAGGAAACAAAAGAATTGAAGAATTGCAATTGCTGATGCTTTATTTTCCTTTTCCTATTATAAGATTCATGAATATACACTTTAGAGTTAGAGTTATGTGCAAAATTATGATGATGCATGCAAGTATTTAGAAGAAACATTTTTTTTAAGTAGAACATCTCTTGTCTGTTGTCCAGTGCTTACAGTTGATAATCAGAAATGAAAATTCATGAACTTTTTCTTTCTAGTTACCAATGAATTAGGTAATGAAAATAGTTCTGACTGATTTAGACTAACACATTGCTATCACTTATTAAGTAGTCAACATTTCCATAGTGTTTTCCCAGGTATTTTTAGTCTCTCAAGGAAGAGACAAGCAGGCTAAGCCATTTGTGCCTTCAAAAGAGTAAACTTTAATATAACAAAATGGTCAAAACACAAATTCTACTTAAACACCTTATAGAGGAAACATATTTCTGAAATTACTTTTTAATTTAGCAGTTACATAGATGGACAGTGAAGTAGAATTATAGTGATATCATTTGGTAGAAGATTAATATAATCTCAATTTTATGAAAGACTTTTTTTTAGAATCTGTATTGGCTTTTATCTGTAAATATGATAAATATTAAAATACATTCCCCCCCCAAAAAAAACTATCTTAAAGAGCTATGCATAAGCTGACCAAATACAGCATTAGTTTCTAACATATATGTCCTAAATAACTTTATGAATGTTATAGGTTACCCTCATTGTGTTTCTTGTTCTCTTCCACAATGTTTTCTGGACTGACTTTGCTAATCAGTACAGGAACAGACAGGAGCTGATTAGCAAACTCTCTAACTCTTGCTTATTAAACTTCACAAGTATCATCAATAATTCCCCATGATATATTATTAAGACCACTTAATTAACTTGTCATTTTATTTAAAAAAAATTGTAACTTCAAAAACTCTTCATGCATTTACAACAGTCATTTGGGGATCCTCTTAAAACTCCTTTTTAATCTTTTGAGCTTCCCTCTCTAACCTTGCCAAATATAGTAATAACAAACCTCTAGAATAATTAACTTTAAACAAATTTACTCACTCTTTAAAACAAGTTTGCAATGTTTCAATTAAGCATTTGGGAAATGTAAAAAGATGTTGGGCATTCTTGACAGTAATTTTTTCTCAGACTGACTTAATAAATTCTCTGGTGCATGAACCTTGCATTAATACTAGTATAAAGGCATACCACTACCTCTTCTATTACAATAAGGCTTAATGATTGTGGTCTTGGGGTAACATTAAAGATTTCTTTTAAGCAAGTAGAACCCAGTATCTTTTTTGAACACTTACTATTTTTTACTTGGAGGCAGGGTGAGGCATTCTTTACTCTGTGATCATTTACAACAGATTAATTCTAATGTGTTTCCTCCCTTAAAGTAAGTGAATTAACCTTATCATTAAACCCTGTTTTGTCGTAAATGCACTTTGTGGTCTTGATTATCTGAATTATATATACTACATTACAGCACATTGGGAAAGTCTAAGAAAAATAACCTTCCACTATGTCACCAGCAGTCCCTGACTTACTCATTTACACCATCCTCCTGCCTTTCCCACATTCGTTTTAAGTAGTTGCCATAGAATTATGAACATTCCAGGTTCCATGACAGAAATATAAGAGAATGTCTTTTATCAGATGGACCTCTTTGAATCATTCTTCCCAAAGCTCATGAGCACATCTTTTAATTAACTCTTTTTTCTGATTTTACTTTTCCTTAAAGAAACCTATTACCATGAAAGTAGCTCACCCAGCACAAGTCTTCACTGTTGGTTAACATCCATCTTCCCAACCAATGATGTTCCATTTTTCTTGGTTCTACATTTGACATCCTACTTAGATTTTGATCACGTTCCATTATAACTCTTTATAACAGCCTTAAAAATCAAATGACTGAAGAAAATATTCCCCCAAAATAGTTCAGACAAGAGTCTGAATTCTAGTTCAACAGTTGGTCACTAAAAAGGGGCATTTTCATGACATTTTGACTCCATTTCTGAGGAATGGAAAGCTCAACCAGATGGTACACAAAACAGCAAATTCTATTATGTACTATTCCAATTGTTTTTACATTTTTAATTTTTTCTAATATTCACAAGACCCAATGCTATAGATACTGTTATTAATCCCATTTTGCCGATAAGGCAAATGAAGAAGAGAAAAGTTAAGCAACTTTCCCAACTCAAGAAAAAATCTGGCTCCAGAGTCTGTGGGTTTGATCACTGCATACATTGCCCCTTTACATGGTTAACATTGCCTACTTTAACTCATTTTCTAACACAGACATCCACAGGATGTAGTCACATTTGAGAGTAGCTAAATACACATAAGCAATGCCCATTTGAAATTTTCTAAAAATCTTGAATAAAAGAAAAAAACCCAAAGATATCATTTTCAATACTGTAGATTTTAAAAAGAATTTTGGGCAATTGCAATTCACCTTCAGAACTATTTAAGAATATTGAGGGGATTGTTAACGTATAAAATAGTAATTTTGCATTTAATTTTAGCCTTATTACATGGGACAGTAGACTAGAAATTAGAAGAAAAGTCTGAATACCCAGCTCTGGTTTTGGAACTGCCGATAGATAGCTGTGTTTCTAAATAAGTCACTTTCTTTCTAAATCAGTTTTTTCATCTATCACAAAAATTTTGTTTCTGAACAAACATACAGGTTTTGCTTACCTCACTGATTTTTTCTAAAGACAAATGAGATAATGTATGGGAACACCCTGTAAATTGTACACTGGTCTATACAGTGCTATACACATGGTAGTTATTATAGAATACAGTTAAGTGCAAGCTCTTGTGTCTTTTTTATATATTCCCTAGCTATATGACCTTGGCCAAGTTCTTTAACCTCTCTAATATTCCATTTCCTCATCTGTAAAAAGTTGCAAAAGAATGTACTAATAGAACTGACTTCCTAGTAATTTTGTTCACCTTATATGAGATTAGTTTGAGTTTCCTCAGAAGCAGGTCCTAAGACATGGATTCAAGTGCAAGTAATTTAGTAGAAGGTATGGAAGTAAGACAAAGAAGGGAAGGAAGCAAAAGGAAAATTATCAGGGAAATTATTAACCTGAGTTAATAGAACTTAATTCTTAATTCTGCTTGGGCACTCTGAGGATGGCATAGAACTTATACCTCAGGTATCTAGAAATACATATGATTTTTTGTTTCATTTGGACAATTTCTATTAACCCACCCTCAAGTTAATTGATCCTTTCATTTCTCATGTCTAGCCAGTTACCAAACCCATTAAGTGAATTTTTATTTTTTTTATTTTTTTTTGTGAATTTTTATTTTTGATAGTATGTCTTTCACTTCTAGAATTTCTACCTAATTCTTTCTTATAGTTTCCATTTCTCTGCTTAAAGTCTCCATCTGTTCACATCTCTTCTCTACCTGTCCTGGTCACTGTTGCTACATAATAAATTACTCACATACCTAGCTGCTGAAAATAACCATTTTAATTTGCTCATGATTTTGTGGTGATTCAGGAAGGTTCTGCTTCTGTGGTCTTTCATGTCATTGTAGGAAGATGTCAGCTGGGATTATAGTCATCTGAAGGCCTAACTGAGATGGATATCAAGATGTCTCAATGCATAGTAGACAATTGGTCCTGGATGTCACCTGGAAGTTCAACTAGGGCTATTGGCCCAAGTATCTACATGTATCCTCTCCAGGATGGCAATCTAAGGGTAGTCAAACTTCTTCCCTGGCATCTGTCTTCCCCCAGAGGAAGAATTCTAAGAGGACCAACAGGAAGTTAAATGATCTTTTCAAATACAGGCTCAAAAGTTGTATAGGATCTCTTCTGCCTTGCTCTGTTGTTTGAAACAGATAAAAACCTTTCCATATTCAAGGGGACATAAAATAGGCATCAACTTTCAAGAAAGAGTTTGGCACCATGTTTTCAAGTGACCATACCATTTTTAACTCTAAATTATTTAATGTATTTGTCATAGTCTTTTTAAAGATCTTTTCATCTAATTCCAATACCTGTGCTATCAATGGGTTTGCTTCAACTTCCTTCTCTTAAATGTGGGTTACATTACCCTGCCTCTTTATATATTCTGCAATTTTTAACAAAATAACAAATACTGTGTCTAAAAGGAGCAGCATGGATTAATGTAGATAAAATTACCATAGGAAATGACATGCTCCTTTCTCAGACAGGCTACTAGGTTGGGCTACTGTGTGAGTATAATCTATAATTATATAATCTGTCTTGGTTTTAGTAAAGCTTTAGTTGGATCCAAATCCCCACTGGATTCACATATTTTGGTGGTGATAGATAGTAAATTTTTCCTGCGCACAGGAACATACTGAAGATCTCTTTCCATAGTCCAACTGTCAGCCTTACGCATTACCCGCAGTCTTTGCTTTATAATTCTCTGTCCTTCCTAGGCCCCAGTTGTCCACAGGCCTATACTTAGTGAAGGTTGCATTTACCTCACGGTGATCTCTCTGAGCTCTCCTGCTCTACTCTTGGCCTCCAGCAGCCCAACACCTTGTGCTCAGGGAGGGCTCTGTGCCTTAGGAGTATACCTCTTAGCTTTCTTTCCCTCTACCAAGCCTTTCCACACTGTTGCTGTGTCTTATGGGAATGATTTTATGGCTTTGTGTGGACTTGCTCTGTGACTAGGATTGTCAGAAACCTAGTAACTCATTGTTCTCTACATATAGCCATTAAAGGTTCATTAAAAGTTTGGCTCTTTCTCCTTCCCCTTATCTATTGGAAGGTTTCCCCCTTCTCTCCTCATGGTGCCAGGATGACAGCAGGCAGAAACATCTTCTCTCCTAAAGAAAAGGGCTAATTCCTTTCTAGAATTTAGCTCATTTGGATTTCTTTACATTGTCAGCTCTCTGAAGAGTTTCTGAAAACTATAATTTTATAGTAGTTTATGTAAGGATTTTTGTTGTTAAGATTGGAAATGATGGTCTTTTTCAATGCTCTATATCAGGAACAGATTTTGAATGGAGAAAACATTCCTTGCTATGCGTAGCATAACCTCACTTCACAATGCTAAGGGTCTACAAAGTGGTTCTCCTATTGGTGCTCTTTGGAGACCCTACTTATTATACAATTTGACAACATATTCCTGGTGCAAGGCCATGAATGTCTACTTTTGCTCATACAAAGTAAATGTGAACCACTTCTGATCCTCTTTCTTGATTAGAATGGAAAGAAACACTCTTGTCAGATCAACAGCCTCATGCCATGTGCCAGAATTATCTGTTCTAGTAAAGATACCATATCTTAGTTTTAATTGGGGCTATCAATTTTTTAAGTTTTCAGAAATGCACCATCTACCATAGTCCATCTGGTTTTTGCAGGGGTAATATCAGCATTCTTTAGCTTTTTAATGTGACACTAATGTCTACCATTCTACCTATGATGCTTCTGATTTACTATCTTGCATGCTGGGATGCAGTTTTAAGGGGATTTCACCTTTCCCACTATAATGGCTATTACTCCAAAGGTTAAGGAATCAATAAGAGAGTTCTGTCAGATGCTAAACATATCTATCCTTTTAAGCACATAGATATTAGAGAAATAACCACATTGATCCATGGACCCATTGAATCCACTGTCAGCTGGGCTTAGATCATATGGCTCTATTTTTCACCTGGATTCAGTACACCTTCATGCTTATAAGGAAGTCATCATAGCATTTAGGCATCTCAGAGACAATCTCTGAGACAAAGTGAATTAGCTATCTACTGCAGTACAACAAATTATCCCAAAATAGCAGCAGATTTAAAACAACCAACATTTATCATCTCATCTAATTTCTGAGTGTCAGGATCTCAGAAGCAGCTTAGCTGTGTGATTTTGGGTTAGGGCCTTTCATGAGGTTGCAGTCAAGTCATTGGTTGGACTGGAGTCATCTGATGGTGTGACTGGGGCAGGGACTCTGCTTGTGTGATGGCTGACTTACAAGGGTGTTGGCAGGAGGCCCCAGTTCCTTGCCATATGAACTGTTCTACAAAGCTACTTGGCAGCTAGCTGCCTGCAGAGCAATTAACCCAAGAGAGACAGCAAAGGGTAACCCAAGAAGTCTGTTACTCCTACACACAAACTGTCATTTCTACCATGTCCTATAGGTTAGAAACAAGTTATTAACTCCAGGTGAAATAAAGGAGGGGATTTGCCTAAAAGAGAGGATAACCAGATGTTGGTGAACACAACTGGTGATGACCACAGCTCTTAAGAATCAACGTTTAGTCCTAAAGGAGGCAGGGCCTAGGGTTTTTGCCACAAATGATATATGTGGGAGAGAATGACAAAAATTAGAGTTCTGTAGGGCTGGCCTAAGGGAAGTGGGGTGATAAGGTATAAACTTAGAGGTCACAGGGCCTGGGGGAAAGACATCAGACCTAAGAGTTTCCCTATACTTCTGTCACCTTTTCCAGTGAGTCAGAGAAGGCCTGATACAACACCTATAAGTTTATCATCACCATCCTGGCACTCACTTCACGTTTCCTATCCAACTAGCCACATTATCTATTCATATCACTAATTGGTAGATCTTATTCCACAGCTGCCTGCACTTTGCCTACAGAAGAAGCAATGCCTGACACTCTGCTGAGCCTCTTCTGAACTGTTCATGAGTATATCCTTTTTATATAGCCAAGGGTGCATCTTTGATACCTATAGACATGGTCATAGTAAGGAAAGGAAGATTTCCTAGCTATTGTACTTGGGAAGGACAGGCAGTGATAAAAACCATCTTTGTTATTTGCTACCCTTCTGCTAATGAGTAAAACTGGTTAATGAAATTCTCTGTTTTCCCCGTCATGCTAGATATTTGAAAATGTATTTATTAAGGAAATAAGTGTGTGAAGCTTCTAATAATTCTATTCATTTTCATCACTACCAGTAGAGTATCTTTCAAATGAAGTGTGAAGAGAAGATCCAGACCTTCTGAGATCATTAGTGATTTCATTAGGTTTTCCATGAGATTGACATTGCTAACCCCAGTGCCTTGTTCATTCAAATGAAAGTAATTACCTTCTGTCTCAGACACCTTTTTGAATCTCACAGGGAAAACAATTTCTTTTTTGGACACGCTGGGCTATGATTTTGTGCATTTTAGAGAGTTTTTAAGTTTGTCAATAGCTTTAAATTTTGCATGAAAGTTTTGACTTTTAACCAAGAACAGAAAACAAAAAAGATGGAAAACACTTTTTCAAGAAATCATAGTTAAGAGTGCTGCCAAATTACACATTTTCAGCCTTGACTTTTTGTGTGTATAGATGGATATTACCAGTCTCCACAATCTCACATAAATAATCACCAAAATACAGTAAAATTTAGCAAAATACAGTAAAATGTTGGAATATTAGTCTAAAACCTGGCAGGTCTGGGGCAAATTTTTCTCTAAGAAAAATACAATTAACTCTTTGAAACACAGTAATGGGGCCAGTAGAAAACAGATCATTTTTAACTGCCTCTGCTTTATGACTTATCTCAGAGTTTTAGGTTTTGTCTAACCAACAGTTTCCTGCTGAGAGAAAACTTCTTTCTGAGAAAGATAACTTCATATCAGTCTCAACTCTCACACAGTGATTCTTCACACTATTATTTCAGTCTTTAATAGTATTCATTACCTGTAGGGGTGGTATTCTGCATCCTCCTTTGTGACATATGACATAGAAAGGGGAGATAAGGAAAGCATGAATGTAAGATATTAACCACAGAAATTTTGCCCTCATAAATTAGTAAATTCATCTTTTATTTACATTTTATTAGTAGGGCATCTCTTTTCTTTTTGTTTCCTGCAAACCTTCTTGAGAGCAGACCTGTTGAGAAAGATGACATGGGGATGTGCTTCTAAAATTGACTCTAGAATCCTTGTTGGAAGTGTTATATTAATAAATATTCCTTGCATGGATCATCTTACTTTTCACAAAGTTTATAGTGAGAGTGAACATAAAGGAAGAGAAAGATACTGAAAATATATTATAAACAACACAACCTGGGCTCCAACCAATCAGAATGGATATTATGACTAATAAGAACACTGGCCACAAGCAGTTAGTGCATCTATGTCTGTGCCTACTGCAGGATTATGAAACCTGAAGATTGGAATCACCAGGATAAATTTTAGGATGTCAGAATAATAATGAAGGCATGTGTATATTTTTTTAAACATCTCAGGAAAGCTGATATAACATAGGATTAAAAAGTATAGCAACAGACAGTAGAATCCTCATTCTCTTGCCAAAAAAAGTGAAAGAATCTTAAGATATTAAGATACATGACTTATTTGAATGTAGAAAAATGTTATATTATTACTAACATGGAAAAATAAAAGCCATTTCTATTTCCCTTTAAATTTATATTAAAAGATTTTATTTTGTATGTAATGCATACATCAATGAATTCATGTCCCACATCAGTAATCATTTCTCCATCAGATAACAGGATTTACATAGAGATAAATTTCATATGAAAACTGACTTTGGTTTATGCTAGCAATAGATAATTTGGTGAAGTCTCCAACTATGCAAAGGAGCCACCCATGGTGGAAGGGGCTCATTGACGCCCCCTGACAGTGCATGGGATGCTTAGTAATTCCAAGAAACTGTCCAAATTTTGAAATGGAAAAAATAGGGTAACCATACAGGAATAAGATATACTTTTGAAGTTATTTCAGAAGAATACATTCCTTAAGCTTTCTTTTGTATACTCAAAATTCAAAGAATTCCATAGAATTTTCTAAGCCTTACATGGAATAAAAACAGATCATGAGATTGCAAAAGAAAAATGGATGAGAAATGAAAATGAGCTCACAGCCAACATCATACTGAATGGGGAAAAGTTAAAAGCATCCCCCCTAAGATCAGAAATAAGACAAGGGTGCCCATTGTCATCACTTCTATCCAAAATAGTACTGGAAGTCCTAGCCAGAGAAATCAGGCAAGAGAAAGAAATAAAGGGCATCAAAATCAGGAAGAAGGAGGTCAAACTATTTCTGTTGCCTAATGATATGATCTTGTATCTATAAAACCCTAAAGACTCCACTAAAAGATTCCTAGAATTGATAAATAAATTCTCAGGTTAAAAATAAATAAAGTCTCAGGTTAAAAATCAATATACATTTTATTAATCCACTCATGTATTTATGGGCACTTGGGTTGTTTCCACATCTTTGCAGTTCTGAATTATGCTGCTATGGACATTTGAGTACAGATTTTTTTTTATAGAATGTCTTTTTTTCCTTTGGGTAAATACCCAGTAGTTGGATTGCTGGATTAAATGTGGTACATGTATACCATGGAGTATTACTTAGCCATAAAAAATGGCAAATAACTTCTTGTATTATCCTGGATGGAGCTGGAGCCCATTCTTCTAAGTATCACAAGAATGGAAAAACAAGCACCACATGTACTCACCATCAAATTGGCACTAATTGATCAACACTTATGTGCACATACGGAAGTAACATTCATCAGGTGTCAGGAAGTTGGGAGTGTGGAGGAAGGGAAGGGTAAATTCACAACTAATGGGGGAGGTGTGTGCTGTCTGGGTGTTGGGCACGCTTGTAGCTCTGATGTGGGCAATGCAAAGGCAATATACGTAACCAAAGTGTTTGTACCTCCATAATATTCTGAAATTTAAAAAGAAGTAAAGAAATTTCCCTATCTCCTCCTATCTAATATTTTTGCATGAGTTTATGTTCTGTTTGTTTGAATTAAAAGAAAGAGCATGATTGAAAAAAATCAATATATGCAAATCAGTAGCATTTCTATATAGTAGTAATGGTGAAGCTGAGAGTAAAATCAAGGACTCAATATTATTTTCAATAGCTACAAAGAAAGTAAAATACCTAGGAATACACTTAACCAAGCAGATGAAAGATCTCTACAATGAGATCTACAAAACATGGATTAAAAATTGTAGATGACACAAACAAATGTAAAAACATCTCATGCTCACGGCTTGGTAGATTCAACATTGTTAAAATGTCCATACTGCCTAAAGTGGTTTATAGGTTCAACACAATCCCTACCAAAATACCAACACCATATCTCACAGATCTAAAAAAAATAATTATAAGCTTCATTTGGAACCAAAAAAGCAAAACAATCTTAAGCAAAAAGAACAAATCTGGAGGCAACATATTACCTGGCTTCAAATTATACTACAAGGTTATAGTAATCAAAACAGCATCATAATGACATAAAAGTAGAGACATAAGCCAATGGAACAGAATAGAGCACCCAGAAATAAAACCATCTATCTACAACCAACTGATCTTCAACAAAGCAGATAATAACATACACTGGGGAAAGGAAGCTCTATTCAATAAATGGTACTGGAAAAATTGGACAGTCACATGCAGAAAAATGAAACAGGACATCTATCTCTCACCATATACAAAAATTAAATCAAGATGGATAAAAGACTTAAATGTAAAGCATGAAAACATAAAAATTCAAAAAGAAAATGTAGGAAAAACTCTTAAGACATCAGCCTACGCAAAGAATTTATGACTAAGATCCCAAAGGCAAACACAGCAACAACAAAAATAAACCAATGAGACCTAATTAAATTAAAAAGCTCCTGCACAGTAAAGGAAATAATCAACAGAGTAAATAGACAACCTACCAAATGGGAGAAAATATCCACAAACTGTTTTCTGAAAGAAGACTAACAACCAAAATCTACAAAGGATCCAAACACATCAGCCAGGAAAAAACAAACAACCCCATCAAAAAGTGTGCAAAAGACATGAACAGAAGTTTTTCAAAAGAAGATAGACAAATGGCCAAAAGACATATGAAAAAATGCCCAGCATCACTAATCATCAGGGAAATGCAAATTAAAACCACAATGAGATACCAACTTACCCCTGTCAGAATGACCATTATTAAAAAGTCAAAAAACAATAGATGCTGGTGTGGATGCAGAGAGAAAGGAACACTTACATACTTTTAATGGGACTACAAAGTAGCACAATCTCTATGGAAAACACTATGGTGATTCCTCAAAGAAATAAATATAGACTTACCACTTGATCCAGCAATTTCAGTACTAGGTATCTACCAAAAGGAAAAGCAGTCATTTTCTCAAAAAGATAGCTGCACTTGAATGTTTATTGTGGCACAATTCTTAGTTGTAAAGATGTGAAATCAACCTAAGTGTCCGTCAATTCATGAGTGGATAAAGAAGATGTGATTATATATATATATATATATCTCCACCCCCCATGGAGGACTCAGCCATAAAAAGGAATGAAATAATGTCATTTGCAGAAAATTAGATGGAACTGGAGGCTATTATCCTAAGTGAAGTATCTCAGGAATGGAAAAACAAAGACCACATGTTCTCACTAATAAGTAGGAGCTAAACAATGAGTACACACAGGTATAAAGAGAGGTAAAGGACATTGGAAACCAAGAAGGGGATGGGTGGAAGGGAGGATGAGGAACAAAAACTTACCCATTTGGTACAATAAACACTATCCTGGTGATGGGCATGCTAAAAGCCCTGACTTAAGCATTATACAGTATATCCATGTAACAAAAACACTTGTACCCACTTATTATTTTTAAATTTAAAGAAAATGAAAATAGCCACTTACTGAACCCTTGACAGTTTAAATCATTGTTTGAGAAAGTAACAAACTTCTCATTCATCCTTCCATCATGCCTGGTCACTCTTTAGACACTCCCACGTAAAGAATATGCTTTGTCTAAAAGATTTCTCTTTGTGAGATCCTAAACAACTTATGTTGTAATCAACAAGCCTGTAGAAGGACTGATGAGTGTGTATTCTGAACAATGGCATATTTCATTTTCCCCTTCTTACTGTCTTTGGTAGTACTCTTTGGTGTATCAACTTTTTACATATAGGAAATTAATATTTACAACTCTTGCCACATAGGTGTGTGTCTGTCTATAAATATGGCAGTTTTCTTGAGCTGAATCATTGAACCTGTTGTAAAGCATAACATTTATGAAATTATATTGTAAAAAATGACTGTTTTACAAGTCTTTTCCACCAAAATTCAGTGTAAAAATACATTTTTCATCATGATCCATAAACATATGTACATGCTTACATATATATGTAATTGAAATAAAGATATTATGTAATTCTGAAGACCAATATCCTCTATTCAGTTGTAGTTGGGTCACTTAACCTACTATATTTTAAGTTTTAATTTTAATTGTTTGTCTAGACTTACTAAATCAATATCCCAAGACATCCATAGGTTGTGTTCTTCAATTTGGAAAACACTGCTGTAGACAATCTCCCAAAATATTATCTACACCTCTGATCCAAATGGGAAGAAATCCAAGAAAAGCAGCTTTCTCCTAGAGATAATGAGTTCTCTAGAAAAAATGCCCCTCTTCCTCTGGGATAACTCACTAAGCCAAGTGAAGTAGGAAGCTGTTTCAGGCACAAGAACATATCTAGCTAAATGCCTTTAAACAATCCCTAAAGCTTGATGGCAAAATCCTAGAACCTTAAAACATTGTAGGAAATCTACAGTATTACACTTGAATTCACCATGCAGCTCCTCTTTATTGTTTCCAGAGATGAAGTTATGCATTAAATGTGGAAGAACCAAAGGAGCCAATTGTCTATTTGCCTGGAATAAGGCTTTGAAGGAGACTTCTTAAAGGCTAGGAGATGTCAGTATGAACCTGATATCACAATATTATTATCAACATAGTGTTATAAATATCAATGTGAAAGAGGAAGGGCATTACTACAGATAACTGATGGAGGCAAAAACTACACAAAATGAGCTCATGGTACTATCAACCTACCAAAACACAGTATCTTTATTACAAAAAAGTATTTGGAGCATTTACCTAGTCCTTAAAATTGGTTAGCATTTATTTCATTTAAATTTGCATTTGCATTTTTTTATATTCTGCAGTCTTTTTATACCACAATTTCCTAGGCATGCTTTTTCTGTTTTAATCTTATACACATGTATATATTCTTTATAATTACAAATTAAGGTTTTATGGCCCCAGAAGCCTGTCAAAAGAAAAACCACACATGATAATGTTATTCTTCTCTTATTAAATAAAAGGCAACAAACAGCATGACTAGAAGATTTTTTATCATTTAAAATATTTTTTTAAAAAAAATATTATTCATAGGATCAGTATAAGGATTTAGTGGCATGCTTTACTTGCTAGGGTCCATTATCCAGCATTATGCATTATCTCTGATGATGGTTTATGTTCTAGTAAAAAGGTAGTAAAGAAATCACTTTTTAGAACCACAGTATTTTATTCAGATTTTTGAAGTATTCATACATATTGAAGACAGAACTTAGGATCTCCAAAGTTTTAATACACCCATATTAAATAGTCTCTTCTTCCTAGTAGGCTTAATGTGGGGAGAAGAAAGACCAAGAAACAAGGAAAAGAAAAAAATTCAATAATGCAAGCTACACTAAATTTAATACAAAACATGTCTAGTCATTCCAAACCAGCACATTTGATGAACCTTAAAATTCTAATCAACTGAAAACATTTATGCAAACACCAGGATCATCCTATTGTACCAAGTCTTATGTACAAAAAAGAAGACATACACAGAGATAGGGTATGAATATACTCTCATTTCCCAACAAGATGCAGGAAAAAATATAGATCATTTTGCTGTTTTTTAAAAGTATTTTAGTAGACTCTCTCAGCTAGATTTATGATAGATTTATTATTAAAATATTTTTATTTAACAGGGTATAATTTGGTCAAATCTGCCCACAGTGCATTTTAAATAATTACTTATTCAACAAGTAACATGATATTTATCTTATATCCTCTCACATCCAAATGTTTATTGCACATTTAAATGAAAGATACTTGATATTCTAATAATACTGGGTTTAGGTATATAACTACTGCTTCTAGCAAAAAAGACTTGAGTAAAATGAATCTGTATATAAAAAATATGTATTTGATGTGAGTTGAACTTTAAATATATATATTCTATTGTGATGTGTGTGTATATGTTTACAGTAGCACAATTTTTGTAGCATAAAATAAGTGATCTTTAGTTTAAGACAGCATTCACAACAGTAATATTGCTGAAGTTAAGTTTTCTCAATAGTAATATTGAGAGTTTTAGAGCTAGCTGGATACTGGGGGGGGAAAACTTAATTACTTTAGTCTTAAGAGAGACTCTACATCATTTCTCACAAAGACACTTCAAGTCATGTGTGACTTGGTTCCAAATACTACAGGTCTATATTATTAATTTTTGAATGCCAGGCCAAAAATTAGGATTAAAAATCTCCCACCTGCAAACCTTTGTCTTTAATCATTAGCAATTATTTATGTTATAAACCTGATAGAAAATCTGAGTTTGCTCTTTGTTGTTACAAGAAGTTTTTAAATTTAATTATAGAATTTTTGCTCATTTTCTTAGACTATGCAAACCATAGTGTTTTAATATCATGAAAAGGCATCCACTGAGTGAACAGGAAGCATTAATAGGCATATGCCATTTGCCATAAATGAGCCACGTTTGACAAGCTCTGTTTAGACACTTGATGTAGCCTCTAGATCTATGTGAGGTCTAGTCAAGTCCAAGTTAGTAGGTATTGGACACAATCTAACATTCCATTTGTTTATGGTTTGTCTTTCTTTGAGGCAGTGAGAGTGGCTTTTCAGTGCATTGGAATTGCAAATTCTGGGAAGACTTATGAATGATCAAAATGAGACGCATAGCCTGCTTCGACTTGAAGCTGTTTGGACTCGCAAGATTAGGAAAAAGAACACCGTCACACATGCCAGCCTCGAGTACTCAGATTTACAGACAAAAACCCAAGTTAAAATAAAATGTTGCCTTGCCTACTTTGTTTCCTTTATATATAGATTTCTCTTGGGAGCCAACTAGGGGTTAGGGGTGTTTGGACTAAATACAGTTATAGCATTCAGTCCAAACATTAAGCATCTGGTGGTGTTTCAGAAAGCCAGCAAGTACACACCTAGGAATGGACATTTGGAGAACACGTTATAATGTGGGCAGAATCCTGTGGCTTCTTGCTTTAAGCATCAAAAGTAAAGCATAGCTTTCTGATATTAACAGGATTGGGGACCAGATAATTCTGGGGTTTTAAATTATAAGATCATTTAAAAATCTGCTGAATGAGAGTCACTTGGAGGGAATAGGAATCTGGCCATGAGCAGACTGAAGATTTGTTTAGGGGAATACAGGGAACTTATTCTTAAGCCTCAGATCAAAGGGGAACCTACTGTGCTTGTGGCTCAGATCCCACATGGAGTGAGCAAAGTTCTTGAATGTTAAATCATCAGTGGTATCAAAAACTGGTATTCGTTTCTAGAGTCAAGGGAGCCTTAGTCCAAACCAGGGACATGGATATTGGTTGGTGTCAAGGATCTTACTAACCCGATTTATTTTGTTTTGCTTTTTTCTATTTATTGAATTTTTAAAAATTGTCTCTGAGAAATTTTATGTTTCCACATGGGAAGTCAGGTTCTGTTCCAATTAGGAAAAAATATGTACTAGAAAAAAAATATTGTGGTATGGCAAAAATATTTTTTCATTTATTCAACAAGTATTTATTGAGCACCTATTATGTGCTAAAGTAGTAAAGTTATTCATAACCCAAGACAGTTCAGGAGATGTGAAGAGTAGGACTATAGCAGGAAACCTGGGCAAATGATAGATTGTTTCTGATTTGATTTGGCCCTGAGGGGCCAGTCTCCTGATGGAAGCTCTGGAACCATAGCTTTTGGCAGCATAGATTTGACAAGCTCCTTCAGGCTTCCAGTAGATTATAGAGAACATTGGATAATAGCACAATTGACCTTTTATTGTGAGATTTCTTTCAAATGTTTCTTAACTTCTGGAAGATTGAGAGTCACAGCCTGGGAAAGCTAAAACCAGGAAATTCTCTCTCTCTTTTTCTCTATATTTCTCCTGTCTACATTTTTTCCTCAGATAATAACTAATGCTCTTCAGCTATCAGCTCCAGTCTGGACCTAGATTTCAATATGTACTGATTGGGGAAACCTCTTTGCTTGGGAACTATTACCGTATAAGAGAATCAGCATTTAGAGTATAAATTGTTACTTTTAGACTTTGGGGACTTGTTGGATTCTGGGCATATTTATAGTTAAATCACATAGGTATTATTCCAACACTATAGTCCTGTGTTGTGTTGACATTCTACAACCTTAAAAAGTTAAAACATATGAAAGGCTGGTCATAGTAGTTAACTATTGCTACACAGCAAACAACACCCAAACAACTTTTACTTTCTATGACTCTATGGTTAGGCAATTTAGTCAGGGCTGGCTGAGACAACTTGTTTCTACTTGAAATAGTGGCAGCTGGGCTCATTCATGTGTTTGTGGCCAGTTGGTAGGTGGGCCAGGGTCTGACTGGCCCTACAGGGCCTCGCTCACACGTAGAGCCATTGGCTGAGCTGTCAGCAGAGGCGCCTCAGTTTTTCTCCACATGGCCTCTTCTTGTGGCTAGTTTAGACCTCCTTACCCCGTGGCTGTATGTCAAGACAGGTCTGCCCAATCCACAGATGTTTGTCAAACTCTGCTTACATCACATACGCTGATGCTTATTGAGACAAAGTAAGCCAGGAAGATAACCCCGGAGTCAATTTGGAAAGGAACACACAAGGGCAGGGAGGGTTAGAGTCATGACTTACCGGGCCATTAACATCACAATAGGCCACAGCTGTCCTGAGAATAATCCTTCTTTTAGTGATAATAAAAAAATCTATACTAGTTCTGTACAAAATGGCATGAGCTATACACACATGCACACACACAAAATATACTCACTCACTCGAGTGAAACTCTTTTAGGTAAAGCCAAATAGAATAAGAAGAAATGTTAAAGAGTAAACTTTTGAATTATAATTCCACTGTAAGTAAAAAAAAAAAAAGAGTGATCCACTGTGAGTAAATAATTTCTCCTTAGCAGAAAAAAGTAAGAAAGTTAATTTGCTCTTTTCTGTGAAAATAGGCATTTTCTTGATAATTAAAGGGGTTTGATTGCATTAATTGGTCTATAGTTCCATCCATTTCAGTGTATAATGCTGTCTGGTGGGTGTAATTGGACAAAAAGAAGGAGAATTAGTTAAGGCAGGAAATAGAAGAGATGACAAATTCTTGACTTGCTGTGGCCTTAGAGTTAACTGAATTAATGTTTTAACGCAACTGATTTCAAACGCTTCTGAAGGGATTATAAAAGATTTGAGGGTGGGGCGGTTTTGAAATATGTCCACAAATTCTTTGATAACCCGTATTTCAAGTAGTGAAGTTTGATTTCCCTCCTCTTGAGTGTGGGCTGGATTTGGTGACTCCCTTGTAACAAATAGTGTGTGGCAGAGTGGTGGGTGTGGCGTACAAGCTTAGGACATAAAAGACTTTCGGGCTTTCTCCTTCATCTCTCCTCTTGGATCACACACTGCAGAGGAACCAGCTGCCATGACATAAGGTCACTCAGGGAGCTCTAGAGAGAGGTCCACTGGAGGGACTGAGGACTCCAGCCAGTAGTCTTATGAGTGAGCAGTCGTGGAAGTGGACATCTTACGTGCAACCTCATGGGAAACCGGGAACAAGAACCACCCAGTTCAGCCATTTCCAGATTCCTATCTCGCAGAAACTGTGTGAGATAATAAGTGTTTGTCATTTTAAGCTGCAAAGTTTTAGGGTAGTTTGTCACCTAGTAAGAGATAAAACGAGCACAGAGGAGCTGGCTACTTGTCTCATCAGTACCAGATGTACAAAAGAGAGTGCCCAAAGTGCTCCAGTAGTGCAGGGAGGACTTACTGATGTTTGCTGACATCTCCCGCAAGAGGAAAAGCCTCACTCTTAGCGGATCACAAACCTGACCTTTAACCATGGAAATAAGAGAAGAAAGAATATAACTAGTACAATTTTGACTCGTGGAGAAAGAAATTGAAACTCCTGCTCTTCAACTCCTCTCTCCCTAACTGTGCCTCAAGGAAGAATGAGAATCTGGTGGAAAACACTCTACCATCAAGGAAGAGCATGTATTACACTGAATTTCTGGGGGAGGAGCTATTAGTTAATAAGTCAGCTTCCATTCACACACTTCCTGTGAAGCCCAGCTGGTGACCATCGGGGTCACTATCAGAATAGGCCCACACAATCTTCACTCTTTTTTCTACTCTTTTTCTTTTCTATCCATGAGCCTGACAGAAACCCAGAAATTGTTTTCCCTCAAAAAACCACTAGCTGTCTCTTTTCTCTCTCCCCTCTCTCTCTTCTTCCTGAGAACTAGGCCTGGACTTTTGTCCGACCAAGAGAATAAATATATGGAGTGGACAACTTAGTACAGTTCCATCTTAGGCAATGGAGGCAAATTCTTTCTCTTTCTCTCTCTCTCTCTTCCTCCTCCTCTCTTCTCTCTCTCGCTCTCTCGCTCTCTCGCTCTCTGTAACTCTCTCTCTGTCCTTCTCTGACTGCTTTTTCTCAAGCACCAGCACAGGTGTGCCCCTAAGTGGTAATATCCTGGATTCAGATCCGAGTCTTGAGGAAAAGTAGCCTACCATATATAGAGAAAAAGAGCTTTTCCATGAAGGCCAACCTACCTAATAGAGCTTTATCTTGGGTTCCAGAGCATAAACCCAATACAAGAATAAAATACCACCTTGTGTTCCTATATATGTATATATATTTGTGTGTGTATTTATATAGTCTTTTGAGCTTTGAGGAAAAGAAGGTGGCTGAGTTGAAGCAGAGTTCAGATGATAGTTGGTTCTAAGTATCCATTGTTTTTTTGTTGTTGTTTGTAACATACAGTCATTATATGAAATGTGGAAATTATTTGCTTGCATTAATTGGTGGATCAAGTTAAGAAATAGATACAATGACATCAGGCTAGACTAACTGCCAAATTATTAGCCAAGCTAATGCTCTGTAAAATATGAGGAAATGCAGAATTATACCAAACAGGAATTGGTCACTGTAATAGCAGGAGAAAAACCATAGCATATCAGGTTGAAAGTAAGGCGCATTGAAAACAGCAATTTAACATCCTTTGTCCTGATTTTGTAGTTTCTTTACCCAACTCCCATTATTTGGGAAGGCAGTTTTGCCTGAGTATGAACTGTGGAATTGGATCACAACTGATAAGCTGTGAAATAATTTAACCACTTAGAGAAGGAAGAATAAAAAATTTCTAAGAGTTATCATTGTCATGACAGCTTAACAAAGTCTTCTGTTTGGTGTGAAAAGATCTTTAAAAAGTAAAATTCTAGTCAGTCTAAAAAAATGGATATTACATATTAAAAACATGCATTGAGTGTCTGGTATATGGCAAATTCATTATATGATTATCTCATTTAATTTTCATTAAAAATGCCTGTTAGGACAATGCTATCATCATCCTTGTTTTACAGATAAGGAAACTGAGGCTTGAAGAATTTAAATGTGTTGGTCATGACAAGAGTCAGGAGGCAAATATAGGTAGGCTACCCAAGTATGTCCATTCCTAACTATCTCACTATAGTACTGCTAACAGTAAAGAACTCTCAAAATACTGAAGACTATTAAATGCCACCATCAAATATTGCTGAAGGATTATGAGATTTCATTCATAGAAATATGTAAATTCTGATTATTGCAAAGAAGAAAAATAAAGAATATTTACCTACTGTGTCTTTTTCTGGCTAGCAGCCTGGTAAATATCAAAGTCTCTCTCTCTCTGTTTCTCTTTCTCTCTTAACTCTCTTTCTCTTATTCTAATATCGCAGGAATTTCCAATCCCCTCTCTTTGACTCAAATCAGGATATGTAAGCGATATTTTTTTATGTATCTGAAAATTGCGACCACATTCAAAATACAGCCTAATTAGTCCCAGGTCACTGTGATCATTGTCTCTAACCAACAGTGCCCAGCCTCCTAGAGAAAAGCGATATGCTGTTCCCTTCATTGTGCCTGGTGAAGCCACTGTAAAATGTTCTTCTCTTACTTGCATTACTGAACAGATGGCTTTTCTATCCATTTCCACTGTCCTGGTGCAGCATCCACAAAAACAGCCCTGCTCTGAGACCTCAGCTTTGTATAGAAATATTAGCGACATCTGCCTTTTGACTCTGTATGATCTCCGCCTTTAGAACTCTGGCATGGAGCCTAAGGGAGCTGGGCTAGACAGTCTGAGTATTACCTAACCATGAGGAAATGAAAGTGTGCTCTCTTCATGGCATAAATGAGATGTCATGAAGATCTTTCTTCTTCCAGGCTGTAGAATAATCAGGGAATGTTGAGCAGGGCTAGCTTGGCAGCCCCCAGAATGGGCCTTTGCTTTCCCTCCAACAGGCTCCATAGCCCCCAGTAGGTCCACTAGCCAACCCTATGAACATGCCCAGATGAATCTGAATCTCAAGGTACAGAGTTAGGGTTTCATTCCAGCACTGTGGACACATTGTCAGAAACCCATTATCAGTTAGCCTTGGGATAGCCAATATACTAAAACCTACTCAAGTAAGTAACCGTTTTTTAAAATGCATGCTCTAGCTGGGGGCCAAATAGTGTCTAATAATGTGAGTAAGTACTTTACTTATGATTAAACTAAAAACTCAACAACTCTGTATAATTTATAATCCTTAGATTTAGGACACCTTCCAATTTTAATGCACTACCAAAATATTATAATAACTTATAACATTATCAGTATAGTTGTATGTCAACTAAGGCATAAATACCATACCAGTTGAGGGCATGTCTAATCATAGAGGCAGCACTGATAAGATACTTTTGTTTCAGGAAAAAAAGCCACTAGAATAAATCTTTGTTATCAAATTAAGGTAATAATTAGGAATATCTTTGCAAGGCAAGTTTGTTGGAGAAGAATGTAAAATAACCTTTGTGCATCAATCCAGGCTATCTTTTCTGACATCCCAGGTAAGAAAAGCTCATCGGTGGGAAGAATGAACAATAAGCATAAGAAACTAACAAATTTTGGGAAAGAACTTCAGAATCTAACCCCTGCTCTCCAAAGCTAAGGAGACATTGCATGACAGGAAAAGATCTCAATAGATTCTGAAATAAAAAAGGCAAGTTTGAAAGAAAAAAAGGAAACTTTGCTTAATAGACTGAGTTGCCCTCTCTGAGGTCCACTGGCAGAAGTGGGCTCTAAGGTTTGAACCATGATCTCCTGATGCCAGTGTCATGTCTTGATTTGCTAATCTAGAAGTGCCCGTAGGTACAAATATGCACATTACAATGAGATGTGAACATAGAAATTTCCTTCATACAGCAGCCATTTGTGAAGAGCTCACTCTGTTACCAGAAAGTATCCTCTAGAGGGTCATTAGGTAAGACATCATCCCTGCTCTGAAGACAATCACAGTGATAACTGGGATGGGGGGATATTGGACATCTACACTTTGCCTTGGTGTCTTAGTTAATTCTTGCAGTCACTCAGTGAGGTAGCTATGTTCATTATCATTTTCCAGATGAGGATATCTTGGCTGAGAGAAATTAATCTACTTGCCCACAATCGCAGTAGTAAATGATAAAGCTGAGATTTGAACCTAGATAGATCTGCCTGATTCTAAATCTCATATTTTTTCAAAGTTTGAGATCTCGGAGATGTGGCATTTCCAAGAGATCACAAATTCTAAAAATGCATTCAAATAACTACAGACCATTGTGGAGTGAAGAGTGAAAACTTTGGAATTGAAGAGATCAGAAAGTGATGGAGGCAGGAGATAAGAAAATAGCTGATGAAAATCTGGAGAATAAAGGCGAAAGTTGTCACGGAAGTCAGCTGAGGTGGGTCAGGTACTTATTGTTGCAAACACAGGGATGAGGTCTGTGTGAGAGAGGATGGACCATACAATCAGAACCAACAAAGGCAGGTGGGCTTAGCAGAAGGTTTCAGACGTGAGTAATAGGATTCGAAAAGGGAATTATTTTTCTTGATGTCAAGGTTACAATTTCCTAAAGTTAGGGATTTTTTTTACCATGTACTTTTTTTTACCATGTACTTTTAATCCATGCCTTTTTCCTGAATTAAATGACCTTGTAGATGACACTACATTGAGTTGCTGCCATTAGGAATCCAGAATCTATATTACTTTATAAATTTAGATCTAAAAGCATACAGAGAAAAGGATACTGTAAATTCCCATGATTGGCTCTGAAATTAACCTAGTAATTTTAAAAAATATTTCGTATTAAAATAAAACTGTGATGGTGTACTGACCATGGTAGGATTTCTTATTATCTTTCCCCAAAGTCATTCTCTCCATTCACCGTTAGTAATAGAAACCAATTTTATTTGGGTGAATGAAACTAGCTAAAAGACTACATTTTACAGATTTTCTTGTGAAAAAGCCAGCTCCAGTCAATGAGATGTAAGCAGAAGACTTGTGTGAAACTTCTGAGAAAGTACAGGCTGCCTCTGAGAACTCTAAGGATGGCAGAGCAGCAAGATAGAGGGAAACGAGGCCCCTGGTAATCCTGGAACCATCAGCACCAAGGGCTGCCTACCTATAGGTTTCTAAGGCTAAGACCTCCCTTGTGTGTTAACCTATTACTTTCCGTTTTCCCATTTTATATGGCCAAATCTGATCCTAACCAATACAGGATAAATTAGATTGAATCATCATTCCCTTGAGATGTTGTTAAATACTCGATCATATTAAATTAAAATTGAAGTAAATAATAATAAATAGATTATTTAAGTAAAGTAAAATTTATACATGGAGTTTGTAGTTAAGTCTGGTCCATGAGTACACTGTACAATAATTATGTGAAAGCTGATCTAGGAGAAATGAGTCAGAGTTAGGTAACAATAGATAAAAATTGCCTTGAATGTCTTCCACATTTCCAGTATTTCACACCCAGAGCATAAGCAACTAGGACAACAAAGTAGTTGAACCGTTGAACCGTTTCTATGCATAATCAATGTTCTATAATAAAAAGGAAAATGCTCAAATGTAGCAGAAATGCAGGAATTCACTTTTATCTCCCATTTTCACTGAAGTATGTATACTTTTCTATTAAATTATATTGTTAACGAAAATGTGATATTTCTAAAAGTAATATGATTCTTAAGTATAAATCTAATGATAGTCAGCTATACATGATGTTAGTAATGAGGGAAACAACAGATTGTGGAAAGGTCATAAATACGCTTGCTAAAAACTCTTCCCAAAATTTTGCTATAATTTGGCTTCCTTGCCTACCTGGATAACTCCAGGCCAATAGAAGACATTGGGAGATTGATCATAGAACAGAGTGCTTCCAAAAGGAAGGAGGGGAGGAAAGAAAGGGCCATGAAGCCGTACTAAGAGGCTTACATCATGCATACTCCAAAAATCATCTTGCTAATTGGAAAGAAATTCTAAAAATTATTAGTGAGAGATAAAATGTAAATAATCAAGCCAATGTCTCTCAGGAAGTGGAGAAAGGAACTCCAAACAGCACCTTTCTTGGCTTCAAAAAGGAACAGATTCATTTAAGGTGTCACTAATCAGAAAGTGTCACATACATGGTTATTTTATCTTTTTTTATGCTTTATTATTGAGTAACTTAACCCCAGAACCTCAATCATCACTTATTTACAGATGAATGTCCATCTCCTGGCCTCACTTCTGCCCTGAATTCCAGACCTGAATACTGTCATCCTTACATGAATGTCAAATAGGCATCAGTAACGCAAAAACATTAAATGTGAAAAATAAATACTAGTGTCTCCCCCTGCCCTGTCCCTAACTCACAGGCTTTCTACCTTGATAGTAATACCATTATGTTTACTACCTAATTTACCTCTTCTCTATCTCTTTCTTTTTCTCTCTCTTCCCCCCCATCACCAAATGGATTTGCTTCTGCAAGTTTCCTTTTATTTATCCCCTCTTTTTTTAAATTTCAGTATGTTATGGGGATACAAAAGTTTAGGTTATATATATTGCCCTTGTCCCACCCAAGTCAGAGCTACAAGTATGTCCATCCCCAGACAGTGTGCACTGCACGCATTAGGTGTGAATATGACCTTCCCCTCCACCCGCTCCCACTTGCCTGACACCTGATGAATGTTACTACTATATGTGCATGTAAGTGTTGATCAGTTAATACCAATTTGATGGTGAGTACATGTGTTGTTCATCCCCTCTTTTCCATTGTCTTTGCTGATGATCTAAATTAGCCACCCCCAGGTCCATCCCTCATGCTGACCATTGGACATCCTTATAAGCAATCTCCATCCTTCCCATCTCTTTCCCCTTCAGATGAAGATGATTTATTTTCAAAAACCCAGATATGACCATACTTATACATTCCTTAAAAGCCTTCAATGACAATCTGTCCCTAACCACCTTCATATTTGCACCTCCTGTCATTTATTTCCTACAATGTTACACTGTAGCAACATGAAGCAATTCACATTTCTTCAAACCAGATATGCAATGTGGGCCTTTGCCTGGTGCTCTTTCCTCTTCATGAGTTGCCTTTTTTTACTTTCCTTCTCTGCCTGTCCATGTTACCTGCAGGTGTACATCTGTGGTACCTTCTGTGTCCTTCCTATCAGAATGAATTCTCTCTCCCCCTTGTGCTCTTAAAGCATTTGGAACACCTCTATTAAAGCATTTATCTCAGCCAAACATGGTGGCGCATGCCTGTAGTCCCAGCTATTCAGGAGGCTGAGGCAGGAGGATCGCTTGAGCCCAGGAGTTCAAGGTTAGTGTGAGCTATCACTGTGCCACTGCACTCTAGCCTGGGCAACAGAGTGAGATCAAATCTCTAAAAAATAAATAAATTGAAAAAAATTATCTCTTGTGTGGTACTTCATTTTTTGCTTCTCATTCTACCACTAGTCTGTGAGTTCTCAGAAAGCCTACATTTCATCTGTTTTTATATCTTCAGTATATAACACCCTACTTTGGACATAGTAGGTGCTTGATTTTTTCAGAATTGATATACAATGTGGTCATGTTACCCAAATAAAGTTTGATTTTTGTTTTATATATTTTTCCTTCTCTTTGAAAAAAATTATCCATTACTTTAGTTTTATTCTCAAAAGGTAATAACATGAAATGAGTAGAAAATCAAACCTGGAAGATACTAGTACTGCTATTGTGTTTACACAGCACATTTGAAGAGCACTATAGTGCTTAATAATCACCTTAATTATTTATTAAAATTTAACTTTTTCCAGCTAATTAAACTTGCATTTGGGAAAGCGATTCAATTTTGGAAGATAAGCAGCTTTTTATGTGTGTGTATATTGTTAAAGGCTGACTGGATATAATTTTTATAGCAGTAGAGGTTTTCAAATTTCTCTCCTTGCTTACATAACAACATTACTTCTTTAATGTAAGAAGCCTCTCTCAATGAAACAATGAGACTTAATCTATTGTATCTAAATAAGCAAATCTTAAATAATTTAGAGAGTTGTTATTTTTTTCTTTATATATCCATATACTTATAGATTATAAGTACCCTTTTTATTAAAAGAGTCTATAGCATGATTTTTGGTCTTCCTAAATAATTTATCCTACCATGAGTAAATGACCTGGATTTTATGCTAACAAAAAAAACCCCAAAAATAGAGAGCTCTTATTTCAAACATTCTCATCTCTAAAATGTACCGATTCTAACATGGTATGGTTCTTTTCTAGAAGACATTTGCTTTCCTCTCTGTTTTGGGATGCAGGGGCTATTTTTGGAGTACATGGGAAAAGGCAGACATGTTTTACAGATGTGCAGAGCCTCTGGAACTGCTGATATGATTTTGGAAGTTCAGTCACAGAAATATTACACTCCAGTAGGAGTCAGCCTACTTAACGCATCATTCTACAAGGAGTTGCCTCTGGACATCCAAACTGGAATGGCATCAAAACTTGACTACAACTTCTTTTTTTTTTTTAAGGAGAGCCATAATTTTTTCCTTTAAAAAGACTTTTTAAATTTAATTATACAATATTTTAAACATAACAAAGAAATACACAAAATAATAGACTTCCATAGAGCCACCATCTAGATTTGGCAAGTGCTAATATTTTATCAGGATTTACCAAAGATTTTTTTTTTTAAGAAATAAAATTGTACTGCTATATTTTAAGTCTTCTCCTCATCCTTTTTTCCTCTCCTTTATTTAACTAAGTATTAATATACAAAATGGTATTATGTCTTATTTGTGGATACATTCAAATACAACAAAAATTTAAAAAGAACTTCTTTTAACTAGGGACTCGACAATTACAAAAACAAATGAATGGATTAATTCAAAATTTGTGAAACCATAGTCTAGATTCTAGATCAGGAGTTGGCAAACTTTTTATGTAAAAGGTGAGATAGCACCTTTTCTCTGTTGCAGCTACTTAATTCTGCTTTCTTAGTGTGAAAGTAGCCACAGACAATACATAAATGAATGAGTATAGCCATGTTCCATATAGTTTTACTTACAAAAACTCATAGCTGGCTGGATTTAGCCCATGGGATGTAGTCTGCTGATCCTTGAACTAGACTAATTTTACTAAAGAGTTACTTGAAATACAGTTAATATATATATAGAATAAGTTATAAATAATATTCACTGTGGTTCTTATAATAACTTCTCTGGAAGAGATCAAATTGTCCCCAGTATCCATTGTCCCCCTCTTTTATAGATATAATTTTAAACACATGGTGATCTGGAATACAGACTTTCCCATATTCTTTTGCATGTAGGTGTGGCCATGTGGCTAAGTTCTGCCCAATGAGCTGTAAGTATAAGAGTCACATGACAGTTTCTGGGAATCTTCCTTAAAAAAAAAGCTAGCACATAGACTTTAATGCTTTTTCGTTTGCTTTCTGCATTATGCTGCTTGAAATATTGTTTCAGTTACTGGAACTCTATCTTTGCTCATGAGGAAATGGTCCTTACCCTAGGAATAGAGGACCAGTGAGCTGAAAGTACCCGGGTCTTTGGAGACTCAGTAGAGACAGGACCTATTAGTTGTACTATCCCTCAAATGCTTACCTCCATATATACTTTTTGAAGAGAAAAATAAACTTTAATATAATTAAACCATGGTAATTTGGAGTACTTCTGTTATGTGCACTTCAGTAGGCAATAGGCAAAACCTTCAGGTCTACCCAACATCAATAGTTCGGTTTCTGCATTGCTCACTCCACCAGGGAAGCTTCTAGAGGCTTAACCATTATTTACATTAGGAAGTTTGTACAAAACGTAAAGAAGTATCAATCTGCTGTCTAAAACTGTTCAAAGCACAGACCTAAAATGCTATACAGAGACTTTATCCCTTTAATTTTTCTAATTCTGGTTGAAAATCTCAATGTATTTTGTTCTGAATGCTGGTGCCTATTACCCTGGAGAATGGACTCTTTTTAGTTGTACTGCTAAATGTTGTCTCTATACAGGTGCCACTGCGATGGCAGTTGCAGTCATTATTTGTGCTGGTATAGTTATGGCTGAAAAAAACAGACACCAGACTGGGCAAAATCTGAAAAGAGTTTTCCTGATGCATAGAAACCAAGTATTCTATGCTTTTTAGAATTTCTTATTATATACACCCTTAGATAAAACATCCTGGGTTTGGAGTAATTTGTTTCACATCTGTTTTTATGTAAAGCATTTTTATTCATCAGCTTCCAGATGATGACTGGAAGAGGTAAGTTGCAAAGGGAATTACAGCCTCAATTTAAATGTAATTTAAAATAAGAGAAAGATAAGCAGATACAATTAATATTTCTAACATGAAAAAACTACTGGGGAGAAATGAACCTGAATGTTAATGTTGCTTATCTCTGACTGGTGAAGTTATAGGTGATTTATTTCTTCCTTTTTATTTTCTGAATATTCTATAACAAACATTTATTATTTTTGAAAACAGGAAAAATGTATAACTCAAGTTCCTGAAACACTTGATTAAATAAAGAAACACATATGAGGATGAAAAAATATTAGAAAAATCAACATAGCATAGAAATTAAGAGCAAATAATAGACCAATGGCTCATATTTATCTGTGTTAAAGGCAGTCAACAAAGGCACAGCTACCCCAAAGGGAAAATGACTCAATGGTCCATTTTGCTTTGGTTGGTTTTGAAACATCTGTGCAATAACCTTCCAGTCATTTCCTCTCTGAACCTTGAACCTCAGTTTCCTCCTCTGTAAAATTGTACCCATCCCACAGAGCTTCTGAGAATACTGAAAAATGATGTGAAAGCACCTGGATTTCAATTTCTAGCAGAAGAATAATCAGCTCATATCATTGTAATAGCAGATGTTCATTCAATTCATGAAATACTCTGTGAATGCACACTGTGAGCATCAATGTTGTGTGGGATACAAAGATGAATGAGAAAGCCATTCTGCATCTAAGGACATCATGATCGAGTTGGAGTGATAAGGCACATACTCACGTGGTTATAATGCAATGATCCTCATAACAGAAGAACAAAGTACAATGAGGTTCAGAGGCAAGTTAAGAAAGCTTCTAAAGACAGAATATTCCAGTGTGAAGATGTAAAGAAACATGCTGATAAAGGAAGTGAAAATCCCAAATTCCAGAGTTGGCTGTGCCACCAACAACATGATCTAGGGCAGGGTTACAAAACTTCTCTGATTTTCAGATTTATCATTTATCCAAGTAATAGAGTTTTCCCTATATCTAAGATAACTTCTATTTTTATAACTTCCCTATGTCTAAGATAACTTCTATTTTGTGTAAGAACTGACCTAAAGTTCTTCATAGCTACAGATGTAGATAAAGATTGTGTATGTGTGCATGAGCCTGCACATGTATAGATATAGTATAAAAGCACATATATATTTGATCCTCATATCAATCACATGATACAAATACAATTATTATCATTCCCATTTCTTAGCTAAGGAATTGAGGCACATAAAAAGTCAATTCTCTAAAGTCACATGAGTAGGATTCATACCCAGGCATTCAGTACCATTTGAATGAAACCTTGAAAGGCTTTTAGGATTTATATATATACATATATATATATATGTGTGTGTGTGTGTGTGTGTATATATATATATAGAGAGAGAGAGAGAGAGAGAGAGAAGCACAGATGTAGGCATGTAAAAGAGCTTGAAAGGGGCATCACATGATCCTGGAAAGAGTAAACTCTAAGTACATGAGTTAGATTCCTTATTCATTTTGTGACAGTGATAAAATTACTTAAATATTCTCTAAGCTTTAATCATAGGTAAGGAGAGGATAATAACATGGTCCTTGCAGGGTTGAATAGAAAGTCAAATACAATCCTGCATGTAAAATGCTAAACAGTGTCTGGCACACAGCGGGCACTAATAAATTGAAGCTATTATTACTCATGGGTAAATAGCCTACTTTGCCAAAACATAAGTCAGGATAAGGTGAGGACAATAATTGTCCACAAATGTAGTGAGAATGCAACTTGGGAAGGTCTTGAATCCCTGGCCAGGATGTTTGGATTTTTCAGAGTCACTAAAAGTTTTCAAGGAGGGAATTTGATATGGCTTGTTTGAATTCCCTGAGTATTCAACTGGGGGTGGGGAGGGAGAATGATGGTACTGTGGGAGAATCATGGACTAAAACATAAAAATGTATGGAAAATAATTCACAATCATTTACAAAGACACAGTCTCTAACCTCTCAGTTTATGGGATTGCTGAAATTTCTGAATAGAAAGATATTATTAAATTCTGCAAGTGTCAATTTATAAAAGACTTAACTTATATAAAGAAATTTTAAAATAAAAAATGATTAAACTGGCTTTATTCATTTATCATCCAAAGGTCAATGTCGAATCTACAACTTCTCATTTTGAGCAAATTAGGATGCATCCAGAAAAAAAAAGAGAAAATATGAACTAAATAAAAAGAAAAAAGTATGGTTTCAACCTAGTTTGACAGTTAAGAATAAATATGGAGTCAGGCAATTTCACCAATAAATAATCAATATTTATTGAATGTAGGCTATGTGCTTTAAGCTTTACTAAGAGCTGCAGAAACTTTATTCCATTTAATCCCCACAGCATACTCATAGCTAAGTATTATTTTTATCACTTTTTTAGATGAGAAAACTGAGGCTCATAGACATTAAGCAATTTGCCAAAGTACACAGAGATGGCAAATGACTTGAACCAGGATGGAAAACCAATCTTTGCCGCTCTATTATTTAGCACAAATTGATAACACCATCATCACCACCACTACTACACCTCGACTCACATCTCGAGAACCACCACCACCATCACAACCACTAGCACTACCACCATCTCCTTTTGGTTAGCACAAACACAGCCTCCCACACTACTACTATTACCACAGCTATCACCACTACCACCGCCACCATCCAATCACCACAGACATCAACACTGCCACCACCGCCTTCATCACTGTCATTAGCAACACCACTGCCAACATTATGTCCGCTACCACCACCACTAGCATCATCCCACCAACAGCAATATCAGCACAACCACACAACCACCACCACCACCACCACCACACTAGCAACAACTACCATCAAATCACCACTGTTTCTATCACCACTACTGCCATGGCCACCCCTGCAACCATCTCCACTGCCACATCACCACCACTAGCACCACTACTAACACGACAACCACCAATACCACCACCAACACCCTCTGCTGACTCTCTGGGAGATTAGTTTCTTTAACACCACATCTCCTTCCAGGAAATATAAATAATGTCCATAAAATCAAATCCTCCACAAATACATTTCTTTCCCAACTTCCCCTAACATGAGGGGCATGTCCCCCTCAACAATCTCCCCTCCCAGGGCATTTGTCCTCAATATTTCCACTACAGATAGTTGATAAGATATTTTTGAGATCAAGAAGACCATAATTAGTCCCATTTCCATGGTCCTGCAGTAATGTATTTTATAGAATAAAGCATATTTCCAAATTTCAAAAGAACAGAGTTTAGAAGATGATATGTGTATTTGAGGAGAATGGTTCTTAAGCTTTGCTCCTTAAAAGATGATCCATAAACCAGCATCACCAGCATGAGAACTTGTTAGAAATGCAGGATCTCAGACCCCACTCCTGAGATAAATCAGAATCTGTATTTTAACAAGATCTCTAGGTCATCTGTGGCACGTTAGAATTTGAGAAGCACTGCTCTAAATCCAAATCTATCATTCTGCATATATTAGTGGGTCATTTCGGTTTGCCCATTTTTATGAAGATCTCAGCTCAGACGCATAAGAAACATGAAAACATTTCCTTTTAAATAATATTTTAGTATGAAGTGGCTTTCCAAAAGCTGGGAATCTAGCTGGCTCATCACTGAGTGATGAAAATGAAAACACGTATTCTTTAGAAAGGGGAAGGCAGGCTACATCAAATAGGAGAAATTTTGAGTACATAGGAAAAGAGTACCAGAAAAGGGTTAAACAACAAGGTAATATGAAGAGATATTTGAAAGAAACAATGACAGAGAGAAAACATTTCTTTAAATAGAACAGGAATAAAGAGGACATGGGAAAATGCTGCCCCCCTTTGAAGTAGAGAAGAGAAAGCTGGTAAAAACTGATGCTAAAGTGACAGAGGCAGTTAATGAGGTTCTGAAGACGTGATTTTCACTCCCTACCCCCCAATATACAACCTGTAATCAATTTAATACTCTGTAATCAATTTTTAAGAACGACAACCTCGGCGACTAGGGTAGTTTAAGAATCATCCCAGGGATGAAATACCTGATCTCTCCTGGTCCTTTCCTCCACTGCAATCCTTCCCTTGCTTCTGGTCATTTATTTCTCTTTATACTGAAAGATTCCTCTCTCTGTTCAGTTTCTACCTTTGAAACATTTGTGCACTCTTGTCGTCTCCCTCTGAGTAACATATATAATTAAAATCAATTTCTGAAGTATTTATACTAGATGCCTATCAAGAGCCTATTCTTCTGTCATTTAGAATCAGAAGATTTTAGAAAATTAAGCAAGGCTGCAAGTCATAAAGTGCCTCTTCTGATCGTGCACCCCTTATAAACTTAATCTTTCTACTTGCTTGCTCTTTTTCCTCCCACCAGCCAGGATTGGTGTTGACGGAGCAGCAAACTGCAAATTCTACAATATCTTACATTTTAGGCCTCCGTTTTAGCAATTGCATTAATTGTTACTCTCCTTGTTTTTATTTTACCTTAAAAATATCTTTTCTCAGTGTTTTGTACTGATTTCATTTTATTTTCCACCCTTTAAATGCCCTGGCCAGGCAAAGTATCACTGAAATAACATGTTTGTTTAAATGATGGAGTCGAAAGAATCTGTGATAAGCATTTAAATACAATATCCAAAAAAAAAAAAAAAGTTGTGTGGACAATATATTCTACTGTTACACAACTTCATTCATATTTATTTACCATGTAATTTCAAATGTCACCTCTTATTTTATACTAAAAAGGGAAAATCCTATTCCTGGGTCATGTACAGCTCTGTGTTTCTAACACGTACCTATTCAGACCAGAAACTGTTAGTGCCAGTGTATTAGATTTCAGAGAGAAGATAACTAATAAAAACAAATCTCTTCCTGGGCAGAATTAATCCCCTCTCTCGTGAACTCGAGGGCACTGGAAAATACTTCTGCTGTAGATGTTTGAATTACTATTATTAGTTGTTTAAATGGCTTGCTTTCTCCTTTAGCCTATACTCTGCTGGAAAGGCAAAACTCTCTGTTATTCAAATGGCTAGATGTTTGTTTGGTTTGTGATTGGTTGAATCAGAAATTATTTGTTGGAAAGATTTTTATTTGGTTGGCATTTAAGAATATGTGAATGTGTATAGGATTGCCTAATAAAATAATCTTATACATCAGTATTTTTTATCTTTAAATGGGCTTGTATCTGTGCTGAGTAATTACGGAACAAAGGTTAGTCAAATATAAATTAGTATATATTTTAGATTATATATAGATATATTTAGATTACATATAGATATATTGCCTGTGTTAGAATCTTGACTTCTTCGCCAAATCCTTTAACCCATGAAGCATCAGTCTTTGCATCTGTACAATGGGGATAATAATTGTGCCTACCTCATAGAGTCAAAATGAGATAATAAATGCCTAGCACATAATAGGTGTTCAATATGCCAAAATTAATAAAACTATTGATTTTTAATCAGAAAACTAAGAATGGTAGATATTAAAGACAAGTTATGTTTTGCTTTAGTTCTGGGGGGTGTTATGTATTCCCTTGCATTTTAGGACCATGCCAACATATCCTGAGACAATCTGAGCCAAAAGGTGAGTGGCATGTGAGGGTTCTCTCCTAATTGAACTTCATATGGACCAGCCCCAGAAGTACATAAAATTACTGTTAGCTTTCCCACACCTCACATTTCCCAGATTGCTGAGCACAGACTAAACATGGCTAAATTATAGAGAGCCTTTTGCAAAGATGCACACACAAACTCACACAATCACAAAAAGAGTAGATTCCTTACCCAAATGGTATTTATTTTTATTTAATGAGGGTAAAGCAGCACTGTATGAAGATTTTACCAGAGAGCTCAGAATGCCTGGCTCCTTCTCTTCCATATCTCAGCTCAAAGAAAGCCTTCCCTGACCTCCCTAGGGTAGCACTATCCAATGTCTGCCTCTCAGTCCTCTGCTGATGATCTTTGTAACATTGTCAGTATTTGAAATTAACAATTTATTCTTGTATTGTTCTTTATCTGTCTCCCTTCTCCCATTAGAATGTAATCTTTTTGTACTAAATTTTCCATTATTTATTGAATGAATGAATGAATATATGCATACATTTTCTTCTGCAGTTTTTCTCTTAGCTTCTAGGTTTCCTTCCGGAATCTCTTTAAAAGATAGGAAATATCTGGATATTTCCCAACGTCATCAGAGATGGAGCAATTAGTTTCCACTGGTACTTAATGGTGTATGCCTCCCCTCCTACTCTGGGTTATTTATTCATTAAGTTAACAGTTAACCCAAGTAAAGTTTATGTAAGTACAATCTAGAAAGACACTTCCTAGGTTCAAGTGGAATTATTTGTCTTTTCCCTGCCGGGAGACACATTCTCTAGAGAAACACAAGTGTGTTACACCCCTTGAAAGATGAAGAGGGAAGAGAGACTTACAAGTGGACCAGCTCCTATTTCTGAAACAGAGGCAGAAAATCGAAACAGGAGACTTCCTTGAAGAAAACATGATCTATCTGGTTAAAGTTCAAATTATTTCAAAAGGAAAACATTTATTTTTCACCAAGGTAAATTATGATTCTCCCTGTCATGGTGTGGTCTGTAAATCTATGAAGGGTAATTAATAAATAACATTCACCAGCAGTTGTCTATTTGGAAGGAAACTACAAAAGGAATAAACAAATATTCTCAAATAGATTGTAGGCTTGGTGAGGGTAGAGGCTGCATCGTATATTTTCTGGGTCCTCCATGGGTGGCTAGGCCAGTGTGTCATGACATTAGGTAGTATTAAGTATGCACTGAATTGCCAACACATAAGAATGAGGAATTAAGCTGCATTTCAGTGTAAAGAAAACTTTGCTGATTGGGAGTTATTGAAGCTAGGAATTGGGTTCCTGAGAAAGGCTAGACCTTTTTTCTCTAAATTTCTGTTAAAAAGAGGACAAACTCTCATCCATTTAATCTGATAAACAATGTTTTTCCAAGTAGAACTAAACAACTTTTTTCAGTCTCTACAAAGTATGACCTTCCCTTACATTATCATATTTAACAAGAACATGTTTCAATAGAGTTAGTTTTTAATAAAGGGCAATCTTCCCTCCACTCACTGCAATTTAAAAAACTCAGTGATGTTTATGAAAAAGTCACTGAATTCTAGGACCATACATGTCAAGAAAGTGCTATGGTCCAAATCCTGGTTTTGCATATGAGTAAACTTTGTTCTGGAGAGACAGACGAGAGATCATATGACCTTTTGACAGTTAGTGGAAGAGCCTCACATCCTCAGCCATGAGGATGGTTTCAGGATGGAAGTAGAGTTTGTATCAAAAGGTTTATCTGCAGTATTCAAACACAGAAGATCTACTACAAAATATTTCTCCCTAAATTAGTAGCTGCCCAAAGGGGAAATTTTCTGAAGAGGAAGAGGCACAGAAGGAAGAAAGGAGCAAAGACTAATAAAGACAGAGAGTTTTATCATAAGGAATCAGTAAAAATACCAGAAACGTGTGATTGCCACATTTTAAAATGCTTATTTTCCTTAATGCCTCTTTGATGAACTGATTTCATTGGAAGGCTTATTTATAAGGTATTCCATTTGAAGAGTGGCTTACTGTAACCAAGTATCTTAAAATACTTTTGATTGTGATCCACAGAAAGAAATATATTCACCTTGCAATTCAGAATGCACACACATATATAAAAATGAAACACAAGTTTCAAGAGATCACATTCATGTTTGTCAGATGTGAATAACTACTTTCTATTCTATTCTACTTCATTTTGAAAGTGTTGCTTATGTCCACTAAATTGATTCCAGGACCCAGTAATGGGCCTCACAACATTTCCAAAACAATGCCAATTTCTCTTGTCAGACCATTCCGGTGTTAACATCCACCCTCCAAAGACCTACCACACTGGATCCACGAAGGAAATATTTTGATAGTATTAAGAGAGCAATAGAGTTAAAGTTCTGTGAAATCTAAGTGCTTCCAACAGGTGCACAACCCCTTTGGTGTCCAATAAATGTCTACTACAGACAAAGTCAATTTAATCTTCTTGAGGGACCAGATAACCTCTTCCCTGATCCCACTCTGCCATGTCACCTCCCCTGAAATGTGCCTACAGAGAACTCCTCCTCATTCCCCACAAAGTTATCTCTGACACAATTAACACTTTAATCAGTCTGGGTTGTTTATGCTTAGACTACATGCATTTTAAGGCTTTATAAGTGTGAGGCTTTATAACACATCTTTACTGTTTTTGTCTCTAATTTTTAGACTTTGTTTTGTTTCAGTCATGGTTAAGGGCTGTGTCTCACATATCTTTGGTAGCTTTACAGAACCAAGCCCATTCTGCTCTCAGAATACTGGTTGTGAGTACCAGTTAGGTAGGGTGCCCCCACTATTAACCTCCAGCAGAAAGATCTCCCTGTGTTTGCTCTATCACACAATGCTCAAGGCAGCAGCACCCTTTACTCTGCAATAATCTCCCAGATTCTTTGTCATTTCAGTGATTTGGGCTACAACAAAGGGAAATTCTCAATGTTTGACCCTAGCAGTTGACCATAGGAGACGCTCAAATAACTTTAATAATTCTCTGCTTTTGCATCAAAAGAAATAATTAATGTTCCGAAAGAGAATTTGTAAAAAGGGCATGATCAGGTGTTGGCTGGTCAGCAGCAGCTGGAAAGCAGAGAGACATTGAACCCAGGACAGACATCAAAACACATAGTGAAGATTTTAATCTAAACCTTCATTCAGAGGGTTTCTTGCACAGGTTTTGTTTATGTTACTGCGTGTGTGTGTGTGTGTGTGTGTGTTCCTTTGCAAGCCCCTTTCTCTCCCAATTGCCCAGCCTCCTTTCCTGGTCACATATCTTACTGCTAACAACATCATTCCCACTTAAATCCCGGGAATGAAGGGACTGTGTAGAATCTTCCCCTGCAGTGAGGCGGTGCCTTAGAGTTTGAATGCATGGTGAGTCACACACAGCCCTCTGGGTCACCAGACTGGAGGTGGCAGGGAAGGGGGAGAAACCTATAGAGGAGGGAGCCTGGAAGGACAAAATCCTTGGAATGTTTGGTGGCAGAGTTGATCTGTCCCAGCACTCTGTCCTCCCTTGGATCTCCTGAAATTCCCCAGCCACACAAATTAGGTCCCTGTAGTCCCTCTAGGGTGGGGAATGAGGGCTCAAAATAAAACAGAGGTACACACAGCTTTTTCCTAGAGTCACTGACCTTTCCAGAGAAGGGCCCCAAAGGTGGACGGGTGAGGGCTGCAGCCCCATTCACAGGACACCTCTATCTCTGTCTCCTGGCGCTGCCCTGTGTGCTTAAGAGAACCTGGGACTGCCAGGGAAAGTGAGCTGCGTTGTCGGCTGCCTTTCTTCCTGTCCTATTATATTGTTGTTGTTATTTCTTTTGCCAAGACAGTGTCTAGTAACCTCGACGGTACGCAGCCACCTTGCGGTCCCGGGACGCACCAGATGCTGCTTTCTTAACCCCACGCCCCTTGAACAGAGTTAGAAAAAAAGTGTCCACTGCTGCCTGGATGCGCCCAGCTGGGGGCCAAAGGAGGTTGAGGGCTACCTGTCCTTGGAACCAACACGTCTGCCTCCCAGGTGCGCCGGCCAGCCCTTGCTGCGACCTGCCTGGAATCGGATTGTCCCGAGCTCCTTCTGGCATCCAGGGCTCTAGGGGGAAAGAGGAGGAGTCTCTGGTGTCTGGCACCCCAGACCCCTGTCTTCTCCCGCCGTGCTGTTTTCATTCCCCCTAAAACACTGTGCCCACCAGCAGCCCCCTACGTGGAGGGCACTCTTCCCCCAATCCATTCTGTGCTTCCAGCCTCCAGCCGCCCAACTCCGGACACTGTCCCGGAGCTTGCTGGACCCTCACGGTCTCTCTTCTCATCTCCTGTCTCCCAGCTCCCTTTTCTGCCTCCTCTCAGCACCCAGCTCTAAGCCAGCCGATTTCCTAAGCCCCCCACCCCACTTTCACTGCCTCGCCCACTACAGACCCTCCCTCTAACGGCTCCCGGGTGCTATCCCCCCCGAGTGGTAGCTACAGGAGCCACTGTCTCCGGGGCAGGGTTCTTTTGGAAACTCACCTCCCTCCGGAATTTGCATCCTCCGGGGAGGGGACAGGGCTCCCAGAAAGCTGTCTCCAGGGACAGGTTACAAATCCCCCAGCCCAGTCTGTCGCCTCCCCACCCCCCACCCTCGAGAGCCCCCTGTCCCTACTCAAGGTCTAACTCGGGTCCCTCGCCTGCTTCCAGGGTTTACGCGGCGCTTTAGTCTCCGGGACTCGAAGGGTGAGCCCCAGCCCCGACTGGCGCGAGGCAGCAGCCGCGAGCGCAGCCCCACCGGCGGGCCGGAGAGAG
>VBSM01002217.1:44007341-44107440 GCA_008086735.1 Cheirogaleus medius
GCGGACCTGCCTGGGTTGGAGAGGTGCGCACGTCTGCACTTCACCCTGAGGCTGGCATCTCCTGCCCGGGAGATGGGCGCTGCACCTTGAGTTCCTGAGTCCCTGGAGCCACCACCTGCGACGCCCTTCGCTTCTCCTGAGCCGCCCAGCGAGAGAATTCCGGGTAAGGAGAGTCTGGCAATGAGCGGGACTTAAAGATTTGGGGTGTCCAGGGGATGGTTAACAGTGCAGGTGCGAGAGGTACCTTGCTTTTTGATTACAAAACTGTGGGGTTTGATTGTGGCGTTTGGGGTTCTCATGTAGCGTTAGTTTAGTGTCAGTCGCTTCACTTTTTCTTTGATGAAAAAACAAATAGGTGTCCTGGGAAGGGGGCTACGATTTACAGTTTTGTGTTGAAGAATCCTCCAATTTCTTGCTTTACTTTTACTATGTTGTTAATACCAATTTTCCCTCAAAAGTTTAATTTTACAACTTATTGGGTATGGAAATTATGGGGCTTAAAGTTGTGGATTTTTTCCAAAAGATGCTTATTAACTAACAAACAGATAATATCGGCATCTATAAGATGTATCTTGGTTATTCTGGATATTGGAAATAAGCACAGTGGTGAATGGAGTTGCTTGTTAAGTCATGTTTTACAGAGAATTATTTTCCAACAATCATTTATGCATAGCAGCCATTCTTCACACCTATTAGGAAAAATATGTTGTGTGCATAGTTTCCAAAAGAGTACTCTTTTTCATGATGCTCTTCCCAAGCCTGGGTGAAAGACATCAAGAAAAGATCTAACAAATTGATTCCTCTTCCCCAATCATTCATTTTCCTTGAGGTCCAGAAAAATCCGATCAAAGTCAAAAACCAATAATCCAATTAGATTATTAACCTACCATGGCTGCTTTATTTAGCAAATCTACCTAAGAAAAGTTTTATGTGAAAGCTTTAACCTCATATTATGTGATATATGCAAGACTAGAATGTAGGGTTCCATTGGGGTCTTTAGGAGACCGTAACCATTTCCCGGCTGTGGTTGATCTGAACCAAGGCTATTTACTGAAATTATCAGGTGATTGAAAATGTAATGTTCAAAATAAGCCAAAGTTTGACCATGTAGTTCCTGAAACTAATCTTTAAATAGAGTGTCCAAGTTTGAGTGTTTTTAATGGTAATAGAAAGCAAATATTTTATACATTCGGGCCAGTTGGCTTGCCATTAAGGACAAAATAGGAATGTGTTGTGGCATTTATAAAGCATAATGTGTAATAATAGCATGTTGCTAGCCTACTATAAGTTCAGCAGTTAAAGAACTCAGCTTTAAAAAGTTGAGAATGCTGGTCCAGTTATATACACCAGTATTATGAAAGAAACTAAAATGATTAGATTTGCAAAACCCTTACAGTTTAAGTCTGTATTCTCAGTGGACACTCATTTCTACTCAGTATTTTTAACATGGCTCAAAATGTCCATCAGCTGGGATTTGGTTTGGTTCAATGCCTCTAACCTACAGTTAATTTTAGGAACAATAGCCACAAGAATAATGTTCAGTCCTATTTTAAATGTTCTAAGATTATTTATTGACCACACCAACACACTGATTTCATGTAGTAAACATGAAATCTTCATTATACCTGCTTTACAAGAATACATAACTAATCTTGAAGTTGTGTTGTTTTGTGATACTCAAAGTTGAAAAAATTTAGCTGATGTAAATATGGCTTCTGTTTTCCATTCTCTTGTGTTCTTGGAATTCCAGAAAATGAATGATGGTGGATGGAGTAAGATAGCATTTGCTTTAATCAGTTGCAGAAAGGGAGCTAAATATTAGTGTATTTGTGTTACGGCAACTCTGTTCTTGGTGATCCTCTCAGACTCTTTCAATGTTAACATGAATGAAAATATTATCTGCTGTTGGTTTTTATTAGAGTAAAATTGATATGGAAATAAGAGACTGGTTATGTTTTCAGTGATAGCCTAAACCAGGATTCTCGGGCTGAAAATTAGAAGCAATGGGAGAACTGTCAAAAAAATATGGGTGCCCCACCCTACCCCAAACCAGTTAAATCAGCATATCTGAGTAAAGGGTATGCAATTTGATATATTTCTTAGGTGGTTGTAATATGCAACCTGGGTTGAGAACCACTGACCGAGATGGTTTCCATCAGATCTGGTAGAGCCCCTTAATTGTGGAGGGTCTCGGTGCAAATAAATTCCATTTGTTGTATTGCTAATCTAATCTATTTTCTTTTTTTAATATATATATATAAACTTGATTGCCCAATTAGAAGAAAGCGATTTTATTCTTTGATGTTAGATGTTTAAATCATAATGGCTTCCAGGAAAAATATCTTTTTCCAAAAAACAATTCCAAAAATTAAGTCTGAAGCTCATCTGTCCAGAACATTTTTTAGTAAAGGAACTCTATCTTTAAGAGATGTTGAAAATAATGCTACCTCCATAATATTCTGAAATTAAAAAAAAGAAAATAAATAAATAAATTGAAAAAAAACATAGAATTTCATCTCCTTTTGCTTAAGATCTGTATGATGTGTAATGTGCAAATGTATACCCTTTTGAAAGGGGAGAAGGAGGAAAATAGTATCATTCTCCTTGGAACACCAACTACCATATCCTGGGTGCCAACTATGTTCTAGTATTTTCACAAAAATTATTTTTTTTAAAACTCACGATAGGGTTTTGAGGTACAGGCTATTATTCTGATTTTATATATGAGGAAATTTAGGACCAACTAGGTTAATGAATTTATGCAAAGCCACAAACCAAGTAAATAAAAAATGTTTTGAACCCAAGTCTTCTTATTCTAAGTTCAATTATGTAATAAACATGTGTTCATATACATAATTGTATTTTTTAAAATATAAAGGCAGCATTTATTTAAAAGCAGTATAGGCTATGAGCACAGATTCTGGCACTGCTTTGCTTGGGCTTGACTCCCGGGCTCCATTGCTTTCCAGCTGTGTGATTCGGGCAAGTAATGTAACCTCTCCATGCCTTAATTTTCTTTGTAAAGTGAGAGTTTTCTAAAAATGAGGATTAAATGAGTTAATATTTGTAAAGCATTTGAGTAGGTGCCTGTTACATAGTAAGTTCTATGTAAGTGTTATATTTTTAAATGTCATGTATTTTTTAAAAAAACATTTTGATTGTTTATTATATGCCACACAATGCACTAAGCTTGAAGATAAATACACAAATATGTCATATCCTTGTCCTCAAGGATTTTGCGTCTAGTAGAGAATGACCAATACATAAGTAATCATTCCATTCAGGTATGGATTTTCTTCCATTTTAATTATAATTAAAAGCATAATTTGTGTGACAACTATGTGCTTTTCAATGGTAATATGATCTTCCAGAGCTCCATATAATGAGTGTTATAAAACCAAGTGATAATATTTTGTGCTGTTGCAATGATATTAGCTTGTTTTCCATTCTACTATTAAAACACAGAAAATCATATTAACATATGTTCCTGGCTTCACTTTATGAGTTTAGAAAACCAGTAATATGGAGAGGATTCAGGTCTTTAAATTTTTATTTTTAAAGTGAATTATGGGGATAGAACATTGGGGAATAACCAGTAGAAAATGTCGTTGGAACCTGTTCCTCAATACTTCTTGAACTGGTTTTTCAAAAAGAATGTTGTCTGATTGGAATATAGTTTTGTTTTTGTTTTTAAAGAAAGGTAGCTTTGGGGGGAGGAAGAGTGGATCAAGAAGTACAGGAAAATGTCCCTAATACAGGGCTAGCTGGGCAAGACATAACTCCTCAGAGCCGGCTGTACTTCCTCTCGACTCTGCCGGCTGCTCTGGGCAGCTGCCCTGCCTCCAGGATACCTGCAGATACCTGAGGTATGAGATTCTGTTTTTGTTTAAATGAAAGTCTCACTTTATTAAAAATAGCATATAAATTGGAATTCTTTGTACAAGAATAACACAAATACTCTAAACCAAAGGTGTCATTTCTCAAGGAAGCAAAGTACCGGTTCAGTGAAATATTTTATTTCTGTAATCAATATTTAACCATCCATCCCATTTCACTACAATTTCTGTTTGCAAATGTATGTCTTTCTTCCCTCTTCCCAAGTCTCAAGGCTGCTTTGAAATTTTCCAACCAATGCTACATTTTTCCTCCTTGAAGTTTCACTACCACCCCTCTAGTTTAAGCTTTTAATACCATTAATAAAATACTTATTCACCTGATATTCTAACACATTCAATCTCTCTGTGCTGAATTCAGCATTGTGCAACAACATGGGAAAATCTGTTTTCCAAACTCTGATTTTTCTCACCCTCTATTCATAATTAGTCAGTGATTACCCAAGGACTGCAAGACCCTTCTTCAGTCTGATATTTAAGATGTCTCATGATATAATCCCATTTTATTTTCCTATCCCAGTCAGGTAGAAAACCTCAAAAGCTCCCTAATTCCAGTTCTGAAGCTGTAGTTACACAAGAAAAATTGACTCCAGATTTGTAGTCCATCCTTCACTTTCAGCCTTGTGCCCTTGCCTGTCAACCTCAGTGTATATTCTACTGCCTCAAAATTGGGGGGCAGCAGGGGTGTGAAGGCCTTTACATCGATGGTTATGTTGCAGAGCTACTCTGGTTTTCATTTCTCCCTGCAGCCCTAAGTCTCAGTACCTGCTTTTTATCTGTCCGATGGTTCAGAATTCAGCATTTCAAATCTTACCTTCCTCCCTCCTTAAAATGTATTAATCTTTCTCCTATAACACATCCAACAAATTTCCATCCTATAGCTTTGCTCATATTTTAAAACTCAATACATATTTACTAAATGCCTATTATGTCTCAGTCAGGGGATATTGTGACAAATCACAGTTTCTGGCTTCATGGGGACTGAAAGAGACAGACAAACCAACAGACAATTACACAACCGTCTGGTACACACTTCAGTAGAGAAATGCTGTCAATGCTCTGGAAGCACGGAGGAACAGCACCTAACCTGGCATTAGGAAGGCTGTCTAGGGAGGTGACCCTAAAGGGGACATGATTCAGCTTTGCAGTGACAATACAGATGAAACAAATAAATAGGGGAAGAGATAAAGCATGTTACAGGCAGGACACCAGATTGTAAAACGCCCTGGTGACTTGAAACAACATGGTGATTTGGGGAATCCACGGGTATTTTGGTTGCTCCAGCCAAGGAGCATGTATAAAGAGACCTGCATGCCTGCCATGCTAAAGGGTTTGCATTTTATCATGAAGACAGCGGGGGTCCTTGAAGGAGTTAACATAGGTGACTGAAATAATCAGATTTCCCATTCTGGTAGGTCATTCTAGTGAAAAAATAGGAGGCATGTTAGATTAAAAGGGGGCTGGATATGAATTAACTGGAAGCCCAACCCGAAGCTTTACTGCAGTAACAGAGAGAAGAAACAGTCAGATCCACCTTGTTTGAGATGGAATAGGAAAGAAATCAGGGTATTATTTTAAAGGTAGATTTTGTAGGATTTGGTGAATGATAGAAATTGGAGGTGGGATGAATGAAAGTAATTGTATGATGAATTCCAGATTTCTTTCACAGAAAGAAATTTCTCTCCCATTGGAGAGAAATTGGAGAGATGCGATGCCATTCACCAAGTTTTGACAAAGAATATTTTGGAGATGGAAGATAAACTGTTGAATTTGGGGAAAAAATGATATGTTTGGCTTATTCACGTGGCGATGTACAGTAAAAGTAGATACAGAAACTTGTGACGCAAGAGAGAATTCGGTACTAAAGATATGAATTTGAGAGATGTAATTATATCTATTTCAACTGACGCCATAGGAATGGAGTATATTACCTATGGAAAAGTTTTTTAAAAGGAAGGAAGAAAGAAAGGAAAAGAAAAGGAAAAAATTAAAGGCAGAAAATTTAAAAGAAAAGAAAACATCTTAGAACCCTGGGGAACCCCAATTTTTTAAGGGACAAATGGGAAGCAAGCCTGCAATAAAGACAGAGGTGAAAGTCTAGATGGCAGAAAAAACACAAGAAAAAGTAGATTAATGGAATCCAGGGAGGAGAAAGTGTACACCCATGCAGGTTGTAACCAGTAGATCAACTGGGATAAGGATTCAGAGCTCGAAATTGGAGTTAATAACGAGCAATTTCAGTAGTGAGTTGGGTGTGCATTGAGGAATAAATAGGAAGTGAGGAAATGGAGACACTGATTGTACATAATAATTTCAGTCAGCTTGAGATGCACCCCTTACTTTATTTCCCCTTTTTGAAATCTTACAGTCTCCTAAAGTTGAATTTACATGCTGCAACCTTCTTTTAGCCTTTTCTAGGCAGCTGACAACCCCCCAAGCAAGATGTCATATTACATCTAGCTATTTCTTTCCTTAGGATTTCTAGAGGTCCCATCTGTGTGTTTATACGTGTGTGTATATGTAGATGTATATGAATTTATATATGTATATATTATATATGTAAAGTATTCTTCCCTCTTGTCATTAATTCATTAAAATAAAGTATTCCTCCCTTTTGTCATTAATTCATTAAAATAAACTTTCCTGATCTCTTTATTATAATAGTGTATTGGGGAAAATGTGTTTGGAAACCCCTGCTCTCAAGGATAATGATCTAGTAATTGCAGTATTTTGACAAATCACATTTCCCAGAATGTTTGTGTACTCAAAAGTTGCACAGATAAATTTGTCGGGCCAAATACAGCAATTTTCAAATCACAAATTATATTATTTTATACCTGGCATATGGCACTTTATTCTCCCTTTTGTGTGTGGACATCTGCTAATTTTTTTTATTTCCCTACTAGATTACAAAGGGCAGAGTCATCGTTTATCCCTTCTTCCCAACACATCCAGGAGAACTTCTCTTAGCAAAATAAATTAAAACTTAAGTAAATGTAGCCATAAATATGATGCATTTTTTCCCTGAAATGATTTTTGCCATATTGAGGCTTAAATTTTTCTTCTTTTAAGGTATCAACTAGCTGTTGCCCCAGAGCTTACAGGTATATCTCTCTAGTATTTCTTTGGATCGATAATTCATTCATATTCTTTCACCCCTTCTCCCATTTCGGGCTTGAGTAGCTATTGACCTGAGGAGCCAACCCTGTTTTCTTTAGTGAGCATTTAAAACATATCTCCAATATTCGGAACATAGCATTCAATTTAAGCATCCAGGACTGTTTCCCAGTGACCCCTTTGCCCTTCTTAATTGCAAAGTGCATGCCTCTAGGTCTCCTCTGCCTCTTGCAGTAGGCTGAATCTAGTTAAGTGATATTTATACCTGTGTAGGCAGGAAAAAAATAGGGCTTTCTATCTCATTTTCCCATATGGACCCGAGACCTGGAAGCAATTAGTCCTAAATTGTTTGAGTAACTGATCTTCCACAAGTTAATATCCCCTAGACTTTTGGGGGCATAACTAAAAATAGTAACAAAACCAGCTAGTGTTTATTGAGCCCCTACTGTGTGCCAGATACAATGGTAATCAGTCACTTCTCATGACGATCTTATGGGGTGTTAATCAAATCCATTCCATAGGGGAGGAAACAGGCTCAGAGAGCTTACCAGGACGCGGCAAGGTTCACGCATCTCTGAGTGTCAGAACTAGAAATCAAATTTAAGTTTGCCTAAAACTAAAAGACTGTGCTCACTCTGCTACTGTAATCAAAGACCATTTTGGTGGTAACTTAAGGTTTTTTTATTATAATTGGAATATTAATTGTCTTGGGTGATCAGAGCTTTTAACAGATGAAATTAGGAGCCCCTCCCCACAGACATTTCAACCCTTTCTAAAGGCTTTAAGCTCAACTGTCCAACCCAGTTGGGCTGCAGGAGCTGGGAATATACCTATAACCAAATTTCAGCCTTTTGGAATAGTCTGGAGTAGTCCAGGCTCACATTTTATATATTAAGTGGACATTCCAGATAGCTGACCACGTAAGCAGGACATTCCTGCACAGCAAAAAAAGAAAAAGAAAAAAAAAAGAAGTGAAATGTGATATAGTTCTTCTAGGATGTTAGGAGTTTTTATTGTCTGACCCAAATCTATGTCTATTTAATAGATGTCAAATGAATTTATTAATTGTAAATTGATTTGAATTTGGTGTCTGCTAAATATGAAAGCTATATTTATCACATAATAGAAAACAAATCTCTTTGATAATAATACTTTTTAAAGAAAAGCTTTGCTGTTTGAGGAAATTTCCTTTCTGGTAGGGTGTTCATAAAGTCAATTCAGGCAACAAGGGGAAAAGGGAAGGCAAATTATACTGCTACCAGATTTAAATTTTAAATTGACTTGACTCGCACATTAATTAACCCAATTCTTTGTGTAATTATTTGTTTCTGACCTTAAGTCTGACAATTTTTGCAAGTATAGGGATGTATTGTAGAAAACGTCAGCGTTTATACACACTGGAATGGAATCTCTTTAGCCCAAGATTCAAAGAAGTTCATGGCACACAGCACACAATATGCAAATTGCTTTAGCACCTTCTTCCCTGGGCCTACTACATGACTAAAATGTCAGGACAATATTAGAACGCTTTTTCATTACTAACATTGCATAGACTACAAAGATGGCATTAAGGCAAAACTCCAGCAAAGTGGTCAACGATCTTTGCTTGAGGGCCAATTTAGAAAAAATAAGAATTCCCTGGGTTGCTTCTTTTTTCATTCACAATGAAAATAATTTTATTGCATCCCATGAGGAAAATATATATTCTTGCAAATTAGATATATTATTTTAGTGGATAGAAGGACAATGAAAAACTTGGCATTTCTTCTTAGCTACTAAAATATTAATATCTGGGCATATTTAAAGACTAGCAACTTGGAGTCAACAAATATCAAAACTGGCAGTTATGGGCTCATTGAGCTGCATTTTAATTTGTTAAAGAGGCATTTCTAGCATTTGAAGTGATGCCATATATTTTCTTGATATCTAATACCCTTATTTTTGATCAGGAGCTCAAAGCCTGCATTACAGGGTAGACCATAGCAAGATGACATACTTTCCAACCAGTAGATGCTAATTCTGCCATGAGAACTCCAGCCTTCTGACTCCACATCTAGTGCTCTCCCTGAAGAACCTGGAAAGTGACAGGGAGCCATAAACATTTGCAGAAAAATATGTGCATCATTGTACTTATAGATGACCTCAAAGAGAGTTAGACGCGTGAATAAGAGTGGCCCTGGACGACATTGTATAAAAGGTAGAGCCTGTTTTTGTTGTCCCCTCCCTTCTCTTAGTTTGTCCAGTACCTACCACTCATATAGTACTCCCATTTATTTTGGAAGCCTGTTTTCCTGAGGAAAATCATCATTGCTTGAGCCTGTCTACAATCTGCTCCTCAACCCATTCTCCACACCCCCTAAACAATTACTTGTATTTTACTCTATTCCTACAAACTCTGCTTTCTGCAGATAATGTCGTAATGGAATAGACACTGACTCCCTTCAGTAAAAAATAGTTTGCATTATCAATGATAATGATGTGTTCTTTAATCAAATGAGTTTGGGTCTATTTCCAAACTTGAAGCTTTATACTACACTTAAACATGTTAAAAGCTTAATATGCATGGCCTCTAAGGTAGTCAAACCACTGCCATCTGTCACCTGGACCACCCAGCAACCTCCTGTCTGGCCTGCTCACCAGCACTCAAGCCCCTCCCTACACAATCACTATTAAACACCCAAAATACTCTCCTAAAATGGAGATTAAGCGAGGTCTCTTTCTGCCCACATCCCCCAGCGGCTCACTCCAGCCACACTGATCTCGATCCATTCATGGGGACAAGTTGTTTCTTTCCTCCTCAAACCCTTCACACATGCTGTTCCCTCCGTCCAGAGTGCTGTCACTCATTTTCTCCTGTCTAGCTGCTTCTCTTGCTTCAAGTCGTAGCTTATATGTCACTACCTCAGAAAGATCCGCCCTAATCAATCACACTTTCTAAAGTATAAGTCACCCTGTTAACCTCTGTCTCAGCCCCTGTTTATTTCCTTACTAATATTTAATACAATTTGTAATCATTTTATTTTTTGCATCTGTTTCTTTTATTGTCTACCACTTGCATTTGAAGATAAATTTCATTATGTCCATCTCCTTCACTTTTTTAATCTCCAGCACTCAATACATAACTATTTAATGAATGAAGGAATACATCAGCATTTCCCAATTATATGTGACCCTAAGACCCTAAGTTGGTATACCAACTCTTACTATCCTACTGAAAATCTCTGGGAAATCTGCCTATTCTGAAATAAATTTAAAATAAAGAATAAGAAGTTTAAGTACTGATGCAAGTGGGGCGTAAGCAGGTGGGGCTTTTTGATCATTTTTCAAATCCCCTTTTAGATGTAGCTGTTCATGGTGGAAGGAACTGCCTGGTGTGGTATCCATGTGTCTCAGTGGCTCTAATACCTGCTACAGTAAAATCATACCCAAGCGTGTAAGAGCTAATTTTAGTCCATGGAGGATTTTTAATCTAATCACTTTTGTAAATTAGTATAACTATATCTACTGTATTGTGGACTCTGTTGCAACTATAGTTTTTACCAACCTCAGTTGTCACCTAGGTGCCTTATTACTTATAATAAAGATAGGCATATCTAAGTAAAATACTAAAGAGCTTTCCACAATTATTTGGTTCAAATGGGATATTTTAAATAAGCATTTTAATTTGTAATATGCAAAAGTGACTAAAACAAGGCACCGTGTCATCATAACCAATTTGTGCATGGCCAGTTCTCAGAAATTAAGTGATCATGTTGGAACTGACAGGCCATCTTCTAAACAGAGCCAAGTGTGAAATTTTGATCAATCCCTGATTCCCAGAAAAGTGTAATTATCCATTTTTAAGAAAAATACATTTTTAGAACTTTCAGGAAAACTTGGATATAAAATAGACTTATTGAAATATTTCAATAATAACAATAATGGTAATAATGATAATAGCCAACACTTACATAGCACTTACTATGAGCCAGTAATGTTCTATGCCTTTTATAGATTTAATGTATTTAAATTTTGCAGCTACCCTCTGAGGTAAGTACTATTATTAACTCTTTTTATTCATGAGAAAACTGAAGCAAAGAGAGGTAAGTAACCTCCTGAACACACAGCTACTACAACGGAATTGGAAATGAAACCAAACAGGTCTGACTCCAGAGTGTAAGTAAACCAGAAACGGGAAATGTGCTTATAAATTTATGACAGCCAATATTCTGTTATTATGGTGTAAAATGTCTTTAAGTTTTGTATTTTGTGTGTCTTCAAATAGCAGATCCATGGATTTGTCTCCTTTTCCTAGAAAATTAAGGGGATTAAATAGTGATTTTCCTTATTTATTCTAAATATTAATCTCTGCAGCTGTCATGGGACATACCCATGCTTATAGTATTCCACTCTGCACTGCGGTTTACAAGAAGGGGAAATTGTGCTTTGCCAAGTTGACATCTCATTCATTAAAATTAGGGTCAAATGCAATAACCTAATCTGTTTTGTTATTTTAAAGGTGCAATTCCTACTAAAAAATGAAAAACAGGACTCTTAACAAAAGATGGCCTTAAATTGAGTTTAAAAACTATGTTTTGATTACTTACATGAAAATTAGTCAGAAACCCATGATATGTGTGGTTTTAATGATGCAGAGAAAAAAGTGGTCTAAAAATGGCAAGTAAAAATACATTGAATTTTAATTAGTCTAAAATGGTCAAGTTTCCTATTCACTCACTCAGACATGATAAACTTTCCAAGATCTATTTTGGAGCATGGCAACTCTTTTCCACATGTTCTGAATGGTCTCATTTCCCTATATGAGGACCACATTGGCACTCTGTGTACTTGTGCAATGGGAGGGATCTATTCTGACACCCAAAGGAAACTCTGTGTGTGCTTCCGTCCTCAGGCTACTCAGTCTTGCATAAGTGATTTTTATTTATCATTGCTGATATTTTTAAATGCATTTGCCATATCTGAGGTTATTTTCTTTTCTAAGATTAATTTTAGCTCTTTTATTTACTGTTTTCAAATTTTTCATACATTCTATTGTGTGACATGTTCTAGTCTAAAGCTTTTTGCCCTTAACCACTACAGCTCAGTTTAAGAATAATAAAAGAAAGAATATTGATCTAGAACCTAACTGCTTACATTAGATTATCCAATTTCCCCATGAACTAGAAAACCGTTAGGACATTCTTTATTGAGGAGCCAAGATTATAGTAATATAGGCTGCTTTTGTCTCTCCATTTTATTCCATTACTGTCCAGATTCTTCCAGCTGGCCAGACTTTGCCCTACAAAGAAAGGGTTGGGTTCTAGACATAATCACAGTGATGATGAGTGGGCAGTAGGTATGGAAGATAAATACACCTTGGGTGACTCCCTGAGTTTTCTAGGACACCTGAGAACATAAACTTAGGCAGGAGAGAAAGAGAGTTTATCTGGTCTTAACATTATTCATATCCAAGCTGGGGATTTTTTTTTAATTGTAATATCTTCATTGTTTTTTCTTTCCTCTTCACAATACTTCTAAGCAGAGCTCTAGAGTGGATATTGCTCAGTTTTTAAGTGATAACCATTCATGTATTTTGCTTTTAAGATTTCATTATCAGATTTCTGATATATGCCAAGCAATGCACAAACAGTATTATCTCATTTAAGTCCTACAACCCTGAAAGCTAGGTATTTTTATCTCCATTTTACAGATGTGAAGACTGAAAATCAAAGAAGCTAAACAAGTTAAGAAGAAGAAATAAGAATAAAATATTATAATTATTATTAACAATAACATGTTAATAATAAATTAATTTTAAAACTAACATTTACTGAGGCAGCTGGCTATGAAGGTTCTTGGATGAATTATCCCATTTAATTCTCATAATAATCACAGGAATTATTATTATACCCATTTCTCCTCCAGGGAATGTTGAGGCTTAGAGACATAAAGAAAGCTCATATAACTAGAAGCAGAGGCAGAATTTAAACCTAAACAGCCTCACTACAGAGCACACAGTCTCAATCATGTTACTGTGCTCCTGCTAAAGGTAGAGCACACATTCTCACCTGGATCTATTTGCTGCTCAGCTTCTGATTTTTCAGGATCTCACATGACTTTTAGTCTAAAACAGTGGTTCTCAAATGTGGCCTGATGATCCATGCTGATCCATAACGGGGTTTCACTACCCGCAGCAAAATAAAAAGATCAGAGACCGGGCATGGGAATGTCAAGAGCTTCTCTTACCACAAAATGTGTTCAGTTTAAAGGATCTCACTTTTTTTTCTGAGATTATAGTCTTCCTTTTCTGGAACAAAAATATTCCTTCTTTTTATCTAACGATGGTGATAGTCGATAATAGGGGTTTTTTTAAACATTTTTTTATGAAAAAATTATAAATTTCTTATCCCTATGTCCCATACTGGGGACAATGGGGGAAGAATTGTATTGATTTGGAACATTTGAAAATCAAGACTGTTTTGAAAAAGCAAAAGAATTCTTTAGGGAATCAAAGGTGGTCCCCAAAGCAAACCCTGCAAGTCTGTCCAAGATTTAGCCTTATTCTAGTGAGTACCACTTTATGGTTTTTAAAGAATTTTCAAGAAAGCAGGTTCCACTTGAAAGAAAATGATGTTATTAGTGCATAAATATATTTTTACAGAATAGTGCTCTCCATACAAAACACCTAAGCTCTGTCTGAATAACGAGCACAAAGCCTGTGAAGTGCTTTCACATCGAATACCTCATTTGGCCTGCACACAGCACTCCTGTGCGGGTGACGCAGGGCCACAGTGACAGAAAGGGTGATGTCCTAGCGTACAACAGGATATGCTACTTCTTAGTATTACTTGGCCTCTCTTAGCCTCACTTTCCAGTAAGGAAGGAATTGTTTCTGTATTAAAGGATTGTTTCATGGATTTTAAATAATGTAGGAAAAGTGTGCTGAGCACGGTAAAGGCATATAGCAGTCAATCACTATTATTATACTTATGATGATCCTCATTTTACAGGTGAGAAAACTGCAACTCAGATTAAACCGTGAGCTAAAGTAGCTCATCTAGTTAAGTGATGAAGTTGGAGCTTGAGCCCAATTCTACCTACATCCCAAAACTTCCTCTGGTTATCCCTCACCCACAATTCTATATGAATCCCAAACATTCTTTTCACTATCCCATGCCACGATTCTGGTAATTGTAAGAAACTAAAAAATCCCACTGATTCAAGTGGACTCCATCATTCTATAGATGTGTGTCTTTGATGTCCTTGTACATATGGGCATAAACTTCTCAGTAGGAAAATCAGATGAAATTTAAAATGATTTATTGTACTTATCAAGCCAATAAAAGTCACATTTAAACAAATACAAGCAGGAATGGAAATTGTAAAGATTGCCAGATGATATGAAAAGTAGGATCCTGCAGTGCTTAAAGGAGGTAGTAGCTGAACGTCACCAGTTGAAGGGGAAGATAAAATTTGAAGGTGGACTGGTAATTTTTATATCTATAAAAGCCTCAATGTGTGACAGGTGCATACCAGCAGATATATTTTCCTAAATTGTAGGTACTGATAGTCAGTGTGTTTGTTTATGTTTATTTTTAAATTACCTGGAGAGTGACTTCATCTCTCTAAGGTAGAGCATAGCTTCACTTGTCAATGGAAGATTAGCAAAAGTAGATACCTTGCTGATTCCTTAGTTAAAACCTTTATTTTTGTAATAATCCTAAAAAATAAAAAGTTTCTGTCTTTTTAAAGAGAAAGCAGAAGTATGCCATAGTTCAGTCCTCAGAAGGAGCAAATAAGGAAGGAAAATCAATTCCTTTTCCTTTCTTTCAGAGGAGTTTATTTGTCTCTTAATGTAGCATACACACTCTTTAGAGTTCAGTCTCATGTTTGGAGCTCATCAGAGATCTGAATCTTAAATAGCTGTTTCTGATATATTCAGAGACAAGTATACTGAATATACACTGTGTTGTGAGAATGAGCATCTTGAACTTAAAGGAGTTAATAATTATTAATTAAGTTTCATATCTTCCTGTGATTTAGGGTGCAAATATGCAGCAGGGAGATTGTCACATAGTGTGTCAGCTGCCAGAGGAGGGAAGATAATAAGGCTGGATGTCCAAAGGGAAAGGTGAATTATACAAGAGACAGGGATACTAGTGAGAAGCATGAGGGAGCAAGTGGGAGATAATATTTGAGAATCCCATTTGCTGTACCAATTTATGACAATGGCTTGAAAATAGTCATATTCAAAGACTAAAATATTTCTTCAAAGATTAACTTTGCTTCATTAAAAGTTACGAGTAGGGATATTCAAAATGGTTTTTCAAGAACTGAAATCTCTTGCCAACAACTTACCATTCCTGCTAAAAGTGAGAAGAGATGAGACTCACAGTTTTATCATTGGGCCTATAGATTTATTTCAAGTAATGGAAATATTTTGGATGAAATAATGGACTTGACTTATAACACAAAGAAATCATTTTGCTAAGCCACAAAAGGGCAAAGGACTTAGTATACAAGCCGTGAGAATGTGAAAGGCATTTTTTAATAGGCAAGGTATAGAAAACCAGATCAGCCCCTGTTTTGCTGGATAGCAATCCCTGGGAACTGATTTGTTCTGTCTTAGGGGGAGTGTGGAAAGGGTATAAAAGTTTTGGCTTATCAGTGTCCAATTAAGCAGATCTGTTCTTTGGACAGTTTGGTTTGTGTGTATGATTCTTGGTTAAGAAAGAGGTCTTGTCGAAACTTGCCTAACTTGCCTACCAATTTTTAAAGTTACAATTTGCTGCCAGTCTTACCATATTTTCTCAAATAACTTCCCTTCTATCCTCATGACATGGAAGTAGATGATAGGGACAAGGATTTTATTACTCCCATCTCATCCCAACACGCCCCTCTCCTTACTGCACTAAAGTGGTGGTTCTCAAACTTCATTCCACAGCAGAGTCACCTGGAGGGCTTGTCAAAGCACAAGTTGCTGGACCCAGCCCCAGAGTTTCTGATTCAGTCTAAGATGAAGCCCAAGACTTTGCATTCCTAGTAAGTTCCCAGTGATGTCGATGCTGTTGGTCAAGCTATCGAGTTCTCAGACACCTACAAGGGAACACTTTTAACTCACTCTCCTCTCCAACCCTTTGAAAATTCAAGGGTTTTTATTTTGACTACTTCCTCCCCACTACTATTTAGCCTCACTGCAGCCCCAGCATTTCCCTGGCCAATCAGAATGTCTGCAAAGCACCAGTAAGGATGTGATTATATTTTGAATGACACATTCCAGATGCTTTGCTTTGTCACTGCCCATGTTTCTGATATTTTCCCTCCTTCCAATATTTCCAGTGCTTTCTTTTCAATTTCCAAATTCATATCAGAAATAGCTGGGTAAATAGAAAAAAAAGAGGATTTTTTTCCTTCTTATTTTTCTTTATTCTGATTAAATGTTGATTAATATAACAGCCATCTTTATTTAAAAGACTATCAAGAAAGACAAGATATATAAACCTGTCTTTTCCCATTCCACATCTGTACAGAGTCTTTGAGAGATACAGGGAAAAAAATGAAGCTCTGTTTACTTCAAATAGCATTCTTCTGGCACAGAATGGTGAAAGTTCCAAGAAATAAGTTTTTTTTCCTAAAACAAATGGCAGAGTAAATAATGTCCTTCGAAATAGTACAAATAAATAAACACTGCCACATTATGGTATACAAAGAAATAAAGATCCTGCCAATATGATTGCTTTGAAAACAATTAATACTACGACTGGCAGAATAATTATATGGAAGGCAAGAATTGCTTTGTTTCTTTCTAAAAATTAGCAGTAGTTACAAGAATGTTTGTATTTTTGTTTTATGTTATTTTCTATATTTGTGAACATTTTTAACAATAAAAAGTTTTAAGGAATTAGAAAAAATATGTAGGTATAAAATAGACCCTGAGATGTAAGTTTGTTTATTCAAATCACATATATTGAGTGCCTAGTCTGAGCTAAGTATTGTTTTAGGCAATTGGTATACAAACAAGGCCCCACTTCCCTAGAAGTGTTCTAAAGCAGAAGATGGGTGGTAAGCAAATAAATAAATAAATATAACCAAAAGATTAAAAAGGTTAAGGTCTTGCTTTATCAAGGGTCAAAGCACACCGTGAAGCTGAAATAGCTAAAATATCATGGTACTGACATAGAAAAAGATAAATAGATTAATGGAACAGAATAAAGAGTCTAGATGTATGTTGGAATTTGATGTATGATAACATTGCCATTTTAAACCAGTGGCAAATTGACAGAAAATTTAAAACATATATCTACCTTCTACTCAGAAACAAATACTGATATGCAAGAAGGAATATAAGAGAATGTATTTGTTATAATCTAGGTGTTATAATACAAAGCATAACATAAAACCCAAAAGCCAAAAAAAAGGACTTGACTCTATCTAAATGTAAAATGTATATATAGTGATAATTTCTGAAAATAAAAATATAAGACAACTAGCAACATGAAAAAAGTATTTACAACACATAGAAGAAATAATATTTCTTGATACCTAGTCTGTACCAAGCACCATTCTAAAAATTTAAAATGATTATATTATAAATATTTTTAAAACTCAAGAAAAAACTACCATTTTTTGCATTAGTTTAAATAAGGTATTCCACTATGTATATATCAAAACATCAAGTTGTGCAACATAAATAGGTACAATTTTTATTTGTCAATTTTTAAAAATTTGTAAGAGAAAAACTATCAGGTATGTACTCTTATTATCTTCATTTTATACATAAGCTGTCTGGCTATTGGAGACTTTGAGTAAAGTGCCAAAGTCATCTAGCACAAAAGGAGGCAAAACTGGGATTTAAACTCAGATCTCCCTGACTCCAGAGTTTAAGTTACTAAACACTGAAGTACAAAGAATTCTCATAAATTCAAAAGAAAAAGGAAAAAGTTATAAGCCAGAAAGTCATGGAAGATGAACCAAATGGCTGAGGTCACTATGATAAGGCATTCAGACTCACTAAGAATCAGGGAGAAGCAGGAAATTTAGTGTTACTTGTGGAAATTACAAATCTCATGTGCTTTCACCCAGCATTTCTACTTCTTATCTACCCTCCAGAAATGTGAGTTTTTCTATACATATCTTTGGATGCATCTAGAATGGTCCTTGCAATATCATTCATAATACTTTAAAGATGGGTTCTACCTAAATGTCAATCAATAGCGAAATAGTTAAATGTATTATAGCATACCCATATTGTGTCATACTGTACAGTCATTGAAAAAGAATGAGGCAGATCTGTATGGAACATGGAAAAAATATTCATCATATACTGAGAAAAAAAAATTCAGGACAGTATATCTAGATAGATAAATAGATCCTGTTTTGTGAAATTGTACATTCTATACATGTCTCTGTGCACAGAAAAATATCTAGGATGATAAACCTCAGATTGTTAACTGTTTCTACTTCTGAGGAGTTATATTGGAGAAGTGGGGTGGGTATGAAAGAGAGCTTTAACCTATATAAAATAAGTTATAAAATGAAATTAAAGTTCTCTCCAATTTAGATTTCATAATTTAAAATATATATTTTAAAGGCAATAAAATATAATAGAAAATATTTTTAAACTATTTTATATTAAAAAGTAAAGGACATGTAAAGGACATTCAAACTCAAACAGCATAGACTATTTCTCCTTGAACAGAATCTCTGAATGCAAGGAAAATACTTCCCATTTATATCTGACTCAAGAGTACCGATGCCCTTGAGTGCCAAGCTTTGCTTTCATACTGATCAAGCCACTGATAATAAGATCCATCCAAATTCCTTTTCTGTTTTCATCCTCCATCCTTTCTCTACTATTTTAAAGCAAATGCTCACCCTGGAGAGACAAATTCAAGTATCCCCAAGTATCTTGGTGACTTAAGAATAACTTAATGAATTCAGAAAGAATCCCATGCCCACATTCATCTTTAAACTCTTTGTAGGATGCCATATTTAGTAAGTCATTCAGTGTGAAATATCAGCATTTGCCATGTGGGTTACCTCTGTATTATAGATGAATTTTACTCTTTTCACAATTGTTGAAAAAGCCCTCAGTGGACTTGGAATGTTTTCATTAAATTAGAAACTGAGCAGAAAAACTTGTTCATTTATAAATATGATAAACCTCTTCTGTTCACTCATCAGCCCAAGTCTAGTTTCCTTGCTGACAAGTTCTTGTTTCTCAAGACCTATTTTTAAAGACATAATTTCAGATTATATGTTAGCTTGATGTTTCTACCTGTTTTAATAGTCCTATGATAAACTCAGTGCCATGCTTAATCTATGCCACTTTGATATAGTTACTGGCCTATACCAACAAACTATTTACCAAGTTTGGAATTCAATGTCTCCCTTTTGATAAATACTTAAGAGGATAAATCCTTAGAAAACAACTTGAAGGCAGACATAATTCAAAATGCTTGTTTTTATTCTGCTCCATAAGTGACTTTCTGCAGTGTAAACCGCTTTTAAATTTATTTAAGGCTGCCAAGCCCTAGTCCTATCCCGACTATTGCAAATGACCCCGGGAGCCTGTTATTTCTCCCCCACAGCCAGTTTGAGGGTAATGAGTCAGCCTTTCTCTGGGCCACCCACAGCCCCTCAGGGCCCTGAGTTAACTGTACCCGTGCTATTTGGAAGCACGGAGATGATGGGACATTGCTGAAGCCTAATCAAATCCAAATCCCCTTCCAGCTGTCAAGCCCCTGACCTCTTTCTCTTCATCCGAGGGGTTCTCCAGCACCATACAGAGTACTGACACAGAGTGACAATTCTGTTTCACATCTTCTGTCATCTGACTGGAACCTGCCTGTGCAGAAGTTCCCGTCAGCCCTCAAGCCTGATGGAGATGGGCACCACCAGGTTCCTCAGTGTAGTCGTTAAGCACAGGGACTCTGGAGTCAGAGATTCTAAGGTCTAGCCCAGGCATTGCTGGTTACTGGCAAAATGGCCTGGAGCAAGCAATGTAAGCTTCCCGTGCCTCAGTATCCTCATACATTCAATAGGGATATTCAATGTAAGCTTCCCGTGCCTCAGTATCCTCATACATTCAATAGGGATACTTATATTAGTTCCTACCTCTCAGAGTTATTGTGCCAATAAAGATTGAATGAGTAAGGCTCTCAGCAGTCACCAGCACAAAATAAAGTGCTCAAATATTTGTGATATTATATAGCTTATAAAATAACATGTACTTATATTATAAAATATATATGACCTGGCAATTGGAATATCTGCTGTCTGTGCCTGCAGAATTCTGCATTTGTCCTATATGTGCTTCACTTAAGCTAGAAATAAGCCTATTAATTGGTCTTAAACTTTCTGCTCTTCGCAATGGTGGGCACTTGCCAAACTCTGTATTCCTATAGTCCTCTTATGTCCCGCCCTCCCCTAGGTTTAGCTACCTTGTTCTCACAACCAGAAAGAGCAGATTATCAATACCAATCCCTTGTTGGAAATGAATTATGACAGAGTTATTTGTAATCATTGAGGTAACTTGTGCTTTCTAACTTCTATCTCCTTTGATCTCTTTCTGAGTGGCTATCCTTTCTCTAAGGAAAGTTTGCATATGTAAGATGGTTCTTAATCTACAAGGAATAGGAACAGATCTATTCTAACAAGTGTTGAAAACCTTCTTTGCCAATCTCTAGGAAGTAGCATTTCATGAGAGATTGTCAATAAATGACTTCCAATAGAAATAGTGTTTTCAACAAAGCACTTTTTTATATACCAATTTTCAGGATTATTAAAAATGAACAACTTCTCACATGAAAAAAAAATAGAGAGGTAAAAAGTAAAGTCTTGTAGTAACTTGGCAAATCCACATGAAAATGTCCATTAAAGCAAAAGGTTCTACTTGTGTAGAATGTTAATGGAATTTTTACCTTTGACCCAACAAGTTTCACAGTTAAAGTTTAAATCTAAATTTCTTGAACAAATTAACAAAAGCAAAGCTGGCAAATAGATTTCTTCTCACTTGTCTACTCTAGAGCTCTGTTTTGAGAAGGATGCTGGGATCATATCTAGGTATGTTGGGATTCAGTACCACGCTAGAAGACTAATATCTATTATGACCATGGGAGTGGTAAGTGATAAGACTCGTACCATATTGTTACCATTTCTGCTTGTTTTGGGATCACAATAAAACCCCGTGTATAGTCAAATATGATGTACATTTTGTAGGGAGGGAGGATACATTAACATTAGGGGGGACAGAGAAGATTACTCTGAATCAAGCACTATTCAAAGCACTTCACATGTACTCTCTCATTGAATCATGACAATAAGACTATGGAGTAAATTCTATTATTAACCCCATTTTACAAATGGGGACATTGAGGCACAGAAAGTATCATTAATTTTCCCAAGGCTATATAGCTAATAATGAGCAGAGCTCATTGACAGAGCTGTCAGGAAATCTGGTTCCACATTCTCTGCCTTTACCGCTTGTGCTAATCTGCCTCCAAAGTGTTTTGTGGGGAAGAAAAAGAGCAAATTTTCATGAATATCTTTTTACAGCATGAATTTAGTGAACTCTAGCACCATGAAATATTAGTGTAAGAAGGGTTCTGAACCAAACTTTCATCTGTTAAATGATCCAGTCCTTGGTACCCAGTCCCTCCCCAGTATCTCCAGGTTCTTCCCTTGTTGAACAGCCCTCAAAGCTCTTTGACATATTGAACCAAAATCTACTTCCCTATAGTTTCTACCTATGATCCTACTTGTGTCCTCTGTGGAACAACACAAACCAATCTACACCGTCTTACACAGGATGGCAGTCAACATCTTGTCAGTGAAATCTCCCCACCATGAGTGAAATTTGGTGAGAAGGGAGACAGCAGATCTTAAAAATAACCCATAATTGAGTAAAGACCATTTTACTTTAAAACTTTCTCCTTGTAAAACAATACCACACATTTCAAAAGAAGAAGGTCAGGGTTTAGATTTCCTTTATGCAGAAAGATACTTTTGTTGTTTTGCCATTGCAATAGAAACAGATGTTCTATTTATCTCATCCAATGAACTTCTTTGGTCTTTCCCCCAAAGTTGTCACATCTACTACACTAAATATGGTCCAACATGTCCAACAGGGCAAAAGAAATCCCCGTTTTGTTGGATGGGGGTGGGTGCAACATAGGGAAGAGGGAGCTCTATGTGAGCATTTCTTCCTGTTGGCCTCTCTCAATGGCTTGTTATTTAAAATTCATAAATTCTCATTAATATAATAATCTATTAATGTACTATACTTCATGTTTGAAGATAATGTTAATTATCAGAGGAATTAGTCTTCTAATTATGTCCTCCAGAGAGGTTGGGAAAAGGCCAAAGAGAAATAATTACAAAGAGGTGGATTGATAATATAAAGGATTTATATGAAACCTGATTCAGCCATATTCCAAGCCATGGAAGTGACTTTCTAAGGATGGGGTTGAATGAAATACAGGCAATCAATTGATTCATAAAGATTAGCCCTTGACCTCGGTTTGGTTGAAATTATATGCATAGGAACATTCATATGCATACAAATAAGAGCTGAAGCTTAGCTTTAAATGACTTAAATGTAAGCCCTGAAACAGTATGGCCTTAGAAAGGTCATCACATCAACCATCAGGACAGCTGGGTTCCAGTTCCAGCTCTACCAACAGGTTTTGTGACTTTGGTAAGCTCATAATATTTATTGAGTACCTGTTAGGCTTTGAGAAATTGAGCTGAGTGTTTTATCTTATTTAATCTTCAGAGCCACTTAGCAAGTTAGATAATACCTTTACATTATACAGATGAGGAAATTTAAACTCTAAGAGGCTAATTAATGATGCCCAAGATCACTCAGCTGGTAAATGACAATTGTAGATTTGACCCGAGCTTTTCTCTTCATTAAACTATTTCCATCACTTAACTTCCTGAGTCTTAGTTTACATCTTTGTACAAATGAGGTCTACATACTCTGTACATTCTTGGTAACTTTGACATTCTTTGATTTCACTGTAAACATTGAAATGTAAGTGTCCTGTTCTTTTTATTATCATTTATTATTATTATTATTTGTTTCACTAGCTGCTGGCAGAACTTTTTCTTAATTTTTGTCATCTATATTAAAATTTATCTCATATTTACAAATTTCCAATTATGAAATCTCTACTATTGTTGGCTTAACACCATATCATCATGATATACATAATTTCTACTACAAAATTTGTAGTATCTGTAAAATAAGGTAAATCTTACAGAATTTGACTTCTTTAGTCCAAAACTCCAGTTACCCTTTGCTGACATTAGAGGTGCTGGCACCTGCAGTCCCCTCCATCAAGAAATGCCACCCAAGGGTGGTCCTAATATTTGTTTTCCCAAAGAGTCAGGGGATGGTAGACAAGAAGCTCCTACAATCTTTTGCCAAACTCTTCTTCACTTTTCCTGTTACTTTTGACCTAGTGCCTACAAATAAAGTCAGTATTATATTTGTGGGACTGGACCCCAAAACAACTGGTGCTAAAAAAAACCATAGAAGGAATTGGTTGTTTTTGTTGTTGTTTGAACGTTAAAAAGTTGATTCTGAGTATGATGAATCATGTAAGCAAAAAGCCTTCAGTAATAAATAGGGACATAGCTTGTTGACAAATGAGTTGGAAAAGTTTTGCCTGCTTGTATCCAGAGCTTCTTCACTGCCAGAGGCTCTCAGAGTCCTCACTGCCGGAATACACATTTCAAGGTCTTTGAGAGCATTTCTTAGAAGTTGACAAGTTGTCCAGTAGGTGGCACAGTGTTAACACTTTGTTAATGGCTTCTTGCCTTAAAAGGAATTTTCTTAAACTTGTTTGAAAATCTCAGGATGGACTTGCTTTTATACATAGTATTTAAACATACACTCAGTATATTTATTTCGTTTTTGGAAATATATTTTGAAATCAAATAATTTATGAGTTTTTAGCTCTTGTTTTTGTTAACAAGCTCTTGTTCTTGTTGGTTCGTTAATTTTAGACTTACTCATTTATGCCTTCTTCCTTCAAATATTTAAATTATATACTTCTAATTATTTTTTTCTTTCTCAGAAATAGGTAAAAGCAGATATAAATTAAAATGTATCTTTAAATATTACAATTATTTTTAGCAAAATTTGCAAAATCAAGATTGGATTGCTAGAAGCTGGTATCACTGTTGTGTACTCTGCAACTGAACTGTAGTAGTAGCTAAGCAAACAACAGTAAGGTTGCATCTGTAAATTATGTAGATAATTTAGACAAAAGCATCATTGCATTCATGTTACTTGAATATATCAGGAAGGTGTTTTGCCATTTTTAATTCAGTCAAATATTGTACTTGCCTGATATCTTTTTCTAATTGTTCCAGATCCCACATCTCATTCTCTCCAATGTACGTGTGTGTGTGTGTGTGTGTGTTTAGCCCAAATAGAAATTCTTGGTTACAAAAATTGTGAATTCTAAAAGTACTAAAACTGCCAATATTGATCAAATTGACAAATTTTTCCACTAATTTGTCTTTAAAGAGAAAATAAGCCATATACATAGACTATGTAGTAAACATTGACTGACCAAGTCATTATTTTGAGAAATAAAGCTCATTAAATGTACTATTCTGGGAAAAATAAAAAAGATTCCATCGCACATTTTGACCTATTGTTGTATTTAGATTAAAATGCAACAAATGATGAACTATATCATTGTGTTCTGAGGCAAATGATTGCATTTAATTATGTTGCCAGTCTGTCAGAAGATAAGATTTTTAGTGATTGAAACTGTATTGCCTGTTTTTACTGTTTAAAGTCCTGCTTTCTCGGCAGCATGTGATGGTTTTGGATAGTTTAGCCCCTGGATAGCTACTCTTAAATATACTTCTCATCATAATATTTAAATACTGCTCATAGTCCTTATATCTCAGTTCGGTCTCACATATACAGAGCTGCATTGGCTTTGCATTTTCCATTAACTCTATCTAATAAGGTCTTCGTCAAGCCCTCAATCTATAGAGGTTTTATCTAGTCAAATGGGCCAAATAAATTTTAAAATCAGCCTCTCAATTTTTTACTTTGATGTTTTCTTCTTAATATTCATCCTAGCCACAAATCTTAAGCCAAAATTATTCACCTAGGAAACTTTCTTTGGAAAATAATGAATAACTTCATTTCTGAGCCTCCAGGGTAATTGTCTTCATGTTATCTCATGTCAACTTCCTGAGCTAGATATTTTAAAAGGTCTACAGGTTGAGAATACTCAAGAAACCAGAAAATTCAGTAGTCGAGAGGATCTGGTTGTTTTTCTATCAGATACCCCCTTATCTCTTTCCACCTTCCCTAGTTCAGAAAGGAACATAGAATTGAGAATCAACTGAAAAATGTGTTATTGCCCTTAATTATGAAAAAAATAGAAGGTCTAAGAGTACTTACTCATTATTCATTCTCCACGATTCCATTTGAGTATAGAGTTCAGCAACTAAAATAACAAATAGCTTCCATGCAACCCCTCCACTGCAAACACGAGAACATAAAGGCACAAAAGGTCTAAATGACCAACAAAACATTCTTCCTTGAATGAGTTGCAGAAATTTAACAATTGGAAATTTTACATCATTTATTTTTGTCATATGCCTTAATCCATATTTCCATTTTTCTTTCCCAAAATAAGGAAATAACTTAAATCCAATGTAATACTTTTTTACTTGAAAATAATTTTTAATTGAGAATTTTTATAATCACACCATTATGATTCTCTGAAAAAAAGAAGAAAAAAATATAAAAATTTTAATTTTAATAAGAGCCCCAGAGAACAGAAATGTAAATTCACAAGCACACACACTAATTTTCTGGATTAAATCATCACAATTATTATCAATTTACAATTGGCAAAACAACATAAATACATCATGAATTTTAATAATTACTAAGTATCTAAAGTAAAGCTTTGTTACAAATGCTTCTCTTAATGAGATGAAGTGTTTTGTTTGTGTTTTTTTTCCATTTTTCTTATTCTGATTACTTTTATGTGTCCATGGGCAAAGGTTACATACCACTCAAATATATAGAATAGAGCTCAGCATCAATTCTTTGTTTTCTGACCTCAGTGCTGAGAAAACTTGTTTATATTAAAAAGCAGACGGAATATAGGGAGTTTTATTATAGTTATATCCCTCCGTTCTTTGAATTCCTTCCTAATTATAGGTTAAAAATCACATAATGATTGATTATTAAATTTGGAATTATGCCTAATCATTTTTCAGCTTAACAATTTATTTAAATCTCCCTACAGTTTTGTTGAAAACAAAGAATTGGAAACCACCTGACTTACAAAAAGGTTTGTAAGGCAGTCATTAGAGTCATTCACTTTGCCAACACAACACTAATGTTTGGATCCAGGAATGTTCTTTGCATCCCAAAGGATGCATTATCCAAAATGGGTGAGAGGTGGGATTTGTGTTTTGTTTGTGATTTTATAAAGTCAGAGAAGGGTATTTATGAAAGGAGTAGAGAAAAGAGAACTTGGCATTCCTCAGACAAGTTCTAAGGCAGATCAGTCTCAGGTAGGAATACATACAGAGATTGAGAATCTGGAAATTGATACTCAAAATTACTCATATGCCCTCTACTTTGGAAAGTATTTGCATGGTCAGGGTTATGGGTATAACCATTTGAAAGCCACTGGCTTAGGGAGAGCAACATTCTGGATCCTAAGGAGTGTAGCCTTGAAATAGCCATTTGTTCTCATGCTTAGCAACCGGGGCATTCCCACAAACTACTTTTTTAGTGGCAATCTTTCCCCTATGCAATGTTCTGAGGCCTTTGATGAGATGGCACATCTGAGAAGCCATGATACAAAGGTCAAGTGGATCCAGAAATGACTGATTAAGTTACTGGGACATTAAGTTACTGAGGCCAGTTACTTGCTTTGAATGCTCAGGTGTGACTTTCCAAATGTGATGGAACATAATTGCTTGGGATTAGCTATTGCTGTGATTGAGCCAGGAGCACTTGCATTCTAATTCAAATTCCACATGGTTGATCTGTATGACTTCTAGTAGATCACTAAACTTCTCTGCTTTCCTATTCATAAAACAGAGGAGTAAATTTATTGTGGCCTGCTTCAAATTTTTGTTGAATTCAAGTATTAGTACAAATATGGTTGTTAGGGGAAAACCACATGCAAAAAAATTATTCAAATGAAATATGGTCTTCATTTTTAAGGCACTGGAAGTTTTAAGTAGCAAGAAAGTAAACTTGTTAACATAATAATGAGTGACATTTTAAAAGTGCAATTTACTTAGCAGTCTCCATTTATTTCTTTAATATTCCCAAAAGAGTTTTCTGCATTCAGAAGTTGGAGATCAATAAAATACAGTGCTATCGATAACATAAACTCCAGTCAATTAGCTCATAGTGCTTTCATGTCACACTACCTGGGTACCCTCACTACCAGCTAGAATATGCAACCTCTAGCTTTCATTCAGATCCATTGGCTGATGCCTCAAAAGTAGAGTTCCCACAAGTCACATAAGCAGACCTGAGAGGTCTCTACCACGAGATCAGAGGTCTTTTTCCTTGCTTTTTGGAATTTTCTAGGGTCAAGTGAGAGAATTTCTATCTCCATTCTGTACTTTCTTCTCTGGGGGCTAGCAGACATGCCCTATCTGAAAGCTTGTCCTTTCATACATTTGAACATCTGTTTTACCAGTCTGTGGGAGGAGAAATAAGAATGAAAGCACACACAGCAGCTTGTCCTGACCAAAAGAACCCAAGTATGAATCTGGATTCTTCTCTAAGAACATATACAATGAATTAGAAGTCACTCATGGACCCAGCTTCAGGACAAAACTTGGGGACCTACCATTTCAGGCTCTGAGGCCAAATTACCTGGATTTGACTTGCAGCTTCTGCCACCTAAAAACTATGTGGCTTTAGATAAATTATTTAATCTTTCTGTAAATCAGTTTCTCATCTGCAAAATGGGAATTATAATCATACTATCTTTCTCACAGTTCTTATTAAGATAAAGAGTAAGAGGTCACATAAAAATAATATGACCATATAAATTATCACTCAAATTGATACACTTTTGTGAGTGAATAGGGATATTACTAATAATTACATCAGGACAACAAGAGTGAGCCATGACTTTCCTGCAAAATTCAGGGTATATGAGGTTGCTCTGGTAAAACCAGCATGATACCTGGACCTTGTTAGAATTAATGGGTTATTAGTATCCTATTAATATAATATTAATATTGTGGGGATCATGGTCAAAAAAGTTTCTGAGAATACAGCATTCCCTTCCTTATTAACATTTTCTGAGTTTGTTAATTTGCAGCATTTTCGTTGTTTTTTGTTTTGTTTTTGTTTTTGTTTTTTTAACAAGGAGAAAAACAGTGTGCTCAAATGTATATGCTAAGGAGAGTCCCTTACCATTGTTTCAATTGTTTAGCCCCTACTCCAACCTCTATTCAGGTTTAGTTGCTAGGAAAAAGCTCAGTTTGTCCAAGAGGAGCTCCTTTTGCTTTTGCTCCAATCCCCATCCCTGTCAGATGTTGAAAGAAGGGTGATATGAGGTCGGTCCCATGGTAGCAGCAGGACTAAAGTTTAACTTCAGGAAGTTGACAGTTATCTTTGTTTAGATTAAAAAAAGATTAAAAACACTGTGTCAGAAATCCAGCAAAAATAATTGGTAATAGAAGCAAAGAAATTCCAGACTCAGAAGTCCCATGAAGTCATCTCTGTACTTCTTGCCAGCATGGGGTCCTTTTAAAACATGTTCTCAGGATCCTGGCCAGCCTCACATCAGCTGCCTCAAAGATGGAGCTTCCATCATTTCTTTGGCAAAACATCATCAAAATCCAGCAGGCAAGGTCTTTTGACCTGGATTTCTCAGTTCAGTACAATCCCAATACTAGGAGATAGATTAAGTTTCTGTAAAATGCAAGTTCTTAACCAAAATTGGCTTTGTTTGAGCCTATGCAAATAAAGGCAGAATTTACATTGCATAGTTTAAATTCTTTTAATGTTTAAATTTAAACAAAAGTCTAGATTTAACAAAATCAGCACTGTACAACAAGAGGACAGGATTTTTATCTATGTGCTATGAAAAGCAACAGCATCCATGAAGTTCATATTTTATCGAAGAGCCAAATAGGTCCCTTTATTCCTGATAATAATAACATCAAGAATAGCATTTGTATAGGGCCTCTCAGTTTACGAAGTAGGCTGAGATACATATCTCATAAGTATCTTATCCTTTCAGTTCCACCAGCTTAACATGCAGCAGGCCCCACCTTGTCCATGAAGCGGCCTTAAGAAAAAGTCCAGGCAGTCGTACTGTGCACTACGTTTTCTGCCTTTCTCCGCGGTCTGGGGAAAGTGTGCCACAGCTCGAGAAAAGATGAGTTCATGTTCAGCCTGGGAAAGCTGCACAGTGGCCTTTCCTGCTGCTCGGCATGAAATGAGCCATGAGCAGCATGAAATCACTGACCACAGGTGTAGAGAGCCTCAGTGACATAAATATCCTTGCTGTTTAGCAGTTGGAGGAAGGCTGTGGGAAGATCCGCCACAAGCTCCTCCCGGCCAAGTCTGCCTTTGCAAAGAAATGGTCATTTAGGCCACACTGTTGCCAAAGAGCGTGATGAGTCTCACCCCAACTTTCAATTAAATGGCTTACAAAAAAGAACTGGAGAATCATGTAGCTGAATATTTATCTCAGGCCATTCTAAAGAGAAACACAAAAGGAAAAAGTAATTGTAAAGTGCAAACCTGGTATGTTTCACCACAAACACTTAAAATCTGTTATGTGTTAACAAAACACCTCCATCAACCAAATATATAAAGAAAAATAAAGGCAAAATTGTGATCTATATGACAGATAAATTATAACAATGTAACTATATTAGATGTTTTAAAATTGTTTCAAAAAATGACTTAAACTAATAAGAAAATATGAAAAGAAAATAGAAAGCAAATACCAAAGGAAGAAAAAGTCTTTTAAAAAGTATGAAAAATGTTCAAATTTACTAACAATGAGAAATGCAAATTAATGTAGTAAGTATACCACGTTTGCCTATCAAACTGGAAGACTTTTTTTTTAATTGTAAGACTCAGCCTTAGCCAAAGTGTGGTGACTCTACACCATGTGATTTCAATTTTTTAAACTTTTTCCCATTTTATTTGGTATAAGGCCAAATATTATTTTTCTATTTTATTTATTAATTTCTGTATTATTTTGTTTAGTTTCTTATCAATATAAGCAGGATACACTGGAGTTTTTAACAAAATTAAACATAATTGTCTTTTAATGGAAGAGTATATTCCAACTATGTTTATTGTCATAATTGACATGATTAGTCTTAAATTATGCTGTAAATTTTTCAGGTTCTATTTATTCTACTTTTTCTTTTTGTTTGTTTTTTAGACAGTTTATGTCTTGTTTACTTTTAATTTCTACTAAAACTTCTAAGGTAGAGGTACCGTAGCAATTATGATTACATATAAATATGCCCTAGTACTAATTGTAATAATTATAAAGAAACTACTAACAGAAGAAAAACTACAATTAATAAAAATATTGAATACAGTAGCTTTAACAGTTTGATAGAGTATTGTGTAGTTATTAAAATCTTTATTTTAAAAAAAATTTAGCATGGAAAAAATCTCACAATATATAATAATAAAAAGCTTGACAAAAATAATCAGTTACAGTATGATCCAAAAATGTGCAGTGCAAGAACTGTACATTTGTGTGTGTATATATAACAATGTGTATGGTCAAAATGATATTTTGGTCAATGATGGACCACATAGACAACAGTGGTCGTGTAAATATAGCGGAGCTGAAAAATTCCCGTCATCTAGTGATGTCATAGCCATCGTGATGAAGTGCAACACATTACTCCTGTGTTTGCAATGATGCTGGTGTAAACAAACCTTCTGCACTGCCAGTCCATAAAAGTTTAGCACATACAATTATGTGTAGTACATGATGCTTAATAATAATAAACAACCATGTTACTAGTTCATGTATTTACCGTATCATACTTTTTATCCTTATTTTAGAGTGTACTTCTTCTACCAATAAAATTTTTTTTTTAAACCAATTAACTGTAAAACAGCTTCAGGCAGGTCCTTCAGGAGGTATTCCAGAAGAAAGCATTGTTTTCATAGGAGATGACAACTCCATGGGTGTTATTACCCCTTAAAACCTTCCACTGGGACAAGATGTGGCGGTGGAAGACAGTGATATTGATGATCCTGAAACTCTGTAGGCCTAGGCTAATGTGTGCCTTTGAGTCCTAGTTTTTAATAAAAAAGTTTAAAAATAAAAAAAATTTAATGGAAAAAGCATATAAAATAAGTACATAAATAAAATATTTTTATACATATATTACAATGTGTGTTTTAAAATAAGTGCTATTACAAGAGTCAAAAAGTTGAAAAAAGAAAAAGTTTATAAAATTAAAAAGTTACAGTATGCTAAGGTTAATTTATTATTCAAGAGAAAACTGTATTTAATAAATTTAGTATAGCCTAAGTATTTATAAAGTTTACAGCAGTGTACAGTAAAGTCGTAGGCCTTCACGTTCACTCACTAACTCACCCAGAGCACATCCAGTCCTGCAAGCTCCATTTATGGTAAATGCCCTATACAGGTGAACAATACCTTTTATACTGTATTTTTACTGTACCTTTTCTATGTTAAGACACACAAATACTTACCATTATGTTGCAGTTGCCTACAGAGTTCGGTACAGTAACATGCTGTACAGGTTTGTAGTCTAGGCCAAATAGCCTGGATATATAGTAGGCTTTAGCAATTAGGTTCGTGTAAGTACACTCTGTTATGTTCATACAACAACAAAATTGCCTAATAACGCATTTCTCATGACGTATACCCATTATTAAAGCAAAACATGACTATATATTTGTATTCATATAAAAAAAAGACTAAGGAGTAAATACCTCAAAATGGCAGCAAAGACTATTATCTATTGATTAATTATTGGTGATTTTTTCTCTATTGTATTTTTTCTAATTTTCTAAATTTATATAATGATCACATACTGTATTTATAATCCCAAAACAGCCACTAATATAAATTTTAACATAATGTTTATCAATGAGATTTTTAGAAAGTAAAAACATCAGAAACTCTTCTAACGCCTTATAGAAGACTACAGGAATTATTTAGAAGTCCACAGACCCAGTTCATAATGAATGGCCAGAGGCCGAACTCTTTAAGAAGGATGACTAGTTCCAGCCACATAGGAATCTCTTGAAATTTGTGGATGGACAAATAGATAGGATGGAACTTGAATTGCACTCAACAAAACTGTTTTCATATGTTAGCATATAAGTCAAAACATAGTGATGTCATCTAGCCCATAGATTGTCTAACATATACCAAGAGAACATAAAACAAAACACTCCATCGGCTGATTTTTTTACTGATAGAAGTATTCAATATATTGTTCTGAAGTCAATATTTAATGCAAATATAGGAGTGAATCTATCTTCCCCAGTTTCTAGCATTTAATTTCAATTCCAATGCTTTTTTTATCCTAAAAATAAACTCTGTGCTCAGTTTGGAGTTTCATTTACAAAGCCATAATTTGATTTTGTTACTTGGCGTTTATAATCCAATTTGTATCTATCGTTCAGCCCAGTGGAGTGAATTTGTATGGCAATCATGTTACAAGTAATAAACTCAAGACATATCTGAATTTTTGCAGTCTTTATAAGGCTACAGTAAGTTCTAATGCCAGATCATTTATTTGTCATTTTTCTTAATGAAATTGTATTTTTTGCCACTAATATCGAATGATTTTCTATTCAGTCTTTCTTGACTGATTATAAATGGAGAAAGAGAGATGTTGAATTAAATTGATTTATAGATGAATGTTAATGTTTATATATTCCCATTTTCTGTTATACCACTTAAATATAATGAAGATGTATATCTTTTCTTTAGCACTGTCCTAAAATTTGAGCATATTTAAAAAACAGAACAGTTGGGGATAAAACAGAATACAAATTGTTTAAAAGGAACAAGAAAAGGTAAAGTGTAGCAGGCATTTAAAATACATTGATTACCATTGATCACTAAATTTGCTTCCAATTTTGCTTTAAGTAAATGCAAATAAAGAAACACATTCAGTTATATAAATATGAAAACAGAATATATCAGCAAAGATAAGCTTTTCACTGGATCTCAATTCAAACAAAATTTTTTAGCACATAAAACCATTAAAAATGTTGAGCATCAGCACAAAATACTTTTAACTACATTTTTACCAAAGAAAGAGCATCTGTATTCAAGTGGGACAATGTATTTACCCGCCATCCATACGAAAAGGGTAGTATCCTAACCATTGACCTCCCATATTCCTACTTAAATCTTATATGACTGTTTCGCAAGTACTGAAAACTCACCAAGTCCAAAACTGAACTACCTGCTCCTCAAATCCTGCTGAATTAATTAGTGTTTTTGATTACATATAACAAAACTAATTTGTAGTCGCCTTAGCAACTAGTATTTTGTTGGAAGGATCCTAGGGCAGCTTGCAGAAACTGAAAGCAGCTACTCTCTACTTCTGCCCCTCCCCTCCCCAAGGCTTGGGACTAGTAGGCATTAAAAGCCTATAGGTGTTGATTAGTTAATACCAATATACATAACCTTAACATTTGTACCCCCATAATATGCTGAAATAAAAACAAAACAAAACAAAAAAGCCTATAGGAAACCAAGCAGTACTTTCTTTCCAGCTGGCATTTCTACTGCTCTATGTTGCTTGGCTTCATTCCACTGCAGATCTGCAATGTCCATGGCAGAGGACAACTGCCCCACAGATACTGACTTGGACATGGGTCCTCCAGTTCAGGCCATACAAAGACCTGAACTGCTTCCTTCTTCTTACTCTCTATAATCTCATCATAAGGGTGCTTCTTTTACTTCCCAGAGCACAGCATGCCCTCTCTCCATCACAGCCTTTGCCATAGAATGCTCTCCCTTTCCCCATTTAGCAACACTTTTTGCATATGGAAAATCTGAACCTTATAGAGGTATATTAGGTAAATTGCTCAAGAACACACTGCAACAAGTGTCAGAGCTGGGATGTAATCCTAGCTCATTTATGACTGATTGCTGAGCCCATACCATGTGGAAATGACTCCTTGGATGCCATCATCCAAAGATTACATTGTCATAGACTCTTAAGGAGAATCGTCGATTTCAGAGGAACACTTCTTTATTTCATCATGACAAAGATTTATTAAGTTCCTCACTGTGCCTGGATCACTCTGCTGAGCAATTGGTAAAAAGAGGTATAATACTACATTCTTATACTAAATGCTCATGATCAAAATATCAGAAATAAGATAATCATATGCCTACCCTAAATGGCAACCAAAATCTTGAATACATAAAACATGATACATTTACCCAACAAGTGATATAGTCAATAAATGTAACCGTTACGGGCTAAGAAACTAATGGAAAGCTTCAGAGAGGAGAGAGGACTTTGACTTAAGTGATTAGACATAAATCCTTACTTTGTAGATTTTAATGAATTTTACATATATATATATATATAGGTGTGGAGAGAGAGAGAAAATATGTTATATACTAAATAAACCATGTAAGGTCTCTGAGTTTAGGTTCTTCTAGGAGCTGAGAAACACAAATCCTGGAGAGAGAATAGAGTAGAGATTCTTCTGAGGCTCCTAGTCTCTAGAGGAGTCTCTCTCAGAGTATAGTGCCATCCCCATACATCAGTGTAACCTAGAGTTTATTAAAGTACAGATTCTAGATCCCTCCTTAGTTTTATTCCACTAATATCTCAGGGGGTTGGCCTCAGGAGTCCACTTAAACAGCAATCCAAGGAGATTCTTATTTTGATAACCTCTATCCTGGAGGGTGACTGTGCAGGCCCTGAGAGATAGACCACACCTGAAACGCTGCATGGAATCTTGAGCATGTGCACCTATGTGCCTGGAGAGAGGCTCCATGACTTCCATCAGATTCTCAAAAGGGTCTGCAATCCAAAACTATGTTAAGCATCACTAGAATACAGGAAAAAAAGCTATGATATTTTAAAGATTGAGAAACAGAATGTTTTCATTGTTAAGGGAATCAAAACTATCTAGTCCAGGATAGAAACACTAACCTGAGCCTGGATCTGAGCATGCAGTGATGTTAAACTGATAATCATTCTGGCCAAGTGTTTGACATCTCTACTGAAGGTGGAAAAAGAATAACTATCATAAAACTGTAGGAAAAGGAATTGAGACAGAAAATAAATACTTCTTCACACTAAAAATGCTGGGAATAATCCAGAGGGTAGGAATAACCTAGATAATCACCTATCCATAAAGTCAGACATGCTAAAAGATAGATTATCCAAGTCTGTCTGCTTTTTCAGCAGAAAATATAGTTGTGCATTCTTGGTTATTTTTGATATTGCAATAATTGCAATGGTCCTATTAAGAGACTTTATGATATTTCAGACATTTTGAATATATAGCTTTATTAACAATTTTAATTTTAGTCTCATTATATTTTCTAAGTCCTTCATTAATTATCCATGATCCTAGCAAAATGATCATTGCTACAATTAGTGGATATTTTAAAAGGCACATGTTAAACACATATTACTTGACTGATTTTCCACTAGAAAAAGATAAGAAAAGTTTTATATTTAATAGCACCTATTCTAAATAAAATATATTTACATTTGTGAATGGAATACTACCGTGTAAATTATCTTGGGCCCTGGCTAAGATAATCCCATAAGGACTAGTCAACTTTATTAATTTGATCAGAAAAAAAAAAAAAACATCAAACATGTTGTTTGACCTTATGGAAGAGAATAAAAATTTGACTTTTCAAAACAAGGATAACAAGTTTGTAAAAAGTGATTCATGGAAAGAAATGTAACAATCTTTTTAAGTGATTGATATGGGAATATTTTTGCTAATTTTTGAAATAAAATTGCAAAAAATGATTAAATAAGAAACTAATTACTAAGGACCAAACTTATACTATTAATAAAAATAGCAGTAAAAACAAAGAAAATGTTTCTACTGTGAAGTTGAAAAGCTATGTGATTCTACAAAGTTTAAGAAAAGGATAAGAGATGTGTAGTTATATCAGCAAATATTCATTTATGTTTTAAATTTGAAAACATTTAATTTTATTAGTATCAAAGAGAGAAATTGAAAAGTAGAAAGTGTGTACTATAAAACTAGACTCATAAAAGCACTATTCTATGCAGCATAATAAAGGAAAAATAAAATGTCAGGAGTCTTCAGTTCTATTTCCACTTCAACCACCACCATTTCTCTTAACCTGTTTTAATATGCTGTAGATCTGTGGTGTAACTAATAAATGATATCTTGATCACCCAAAGTGCGAAACTATATTCTTCTCATCCAAAGCACTAAGCTCATATTTGAAAATGGTGTAAATGAGGGAATTTCACCTTAACCTGAAACATGGAACACAGTTTGAGAAAAAAAACTTTTCATTTCCTTACTAAACAGTTTAATAAATGTTCTATGAATGCTCATTTAAAATGAGGAAAATTGTTTCACAATTTTTCTTTACATGGTTTTTTTTTGTTTGTTTTACTTTTTGTTTTCATAGAATTTCAAGGTTACAGAAAAATCACAAGAATAATACAAGGAATTCCTGTATCTCCTTCATCCAGATTTACCAATCCATTTTCTTTATAATTTTTATATATTTTTTCTAAACAGCTTAACAGTTAAGTTGGAAATATTGTGCCCCTTTACCCTAAAATACTTTGTATTTTCTAAGAACAAGTATAGCCTTTTACATAACTGCAGCTGAGTTCTCAAAATCAGGAAATTTAACAATGATATAATGCTACTGTCCATATTTAAATTCCGCCACTAATTTCCTGTATCAAGAATGACCTAAAAGAAACTTCATGAAAACATATGAGAAAATTAATAAGTTACTAAACATATATAAAAGAAACAAAAAGCTTTCCTCTTAGGAAAAAATTAAAGATAATGCTGTCTACTAATCTCTATAATTTTTAGAAAATTTATTTTTTACATAATATCAGAGGAGTTCAGAGTTTTATGAAAGGTCTCTGGTTTTTCTTTCCAAAATCAGTTAACAGGACACATTAACATTTAAACAGAAGTGACTGGCACTATAAGACAGATTTCTCTAAGCTGATCAGTAGAGCATGAACAAAATTAATGCCTAGGCCTGGTGACAAAGTGTGCCACCTACTTCCATGAAATAGCATGTGTCTGTCTGGGGGCAAGAAGCATTTAGCATAGAAAACAGCTATCAGGATTTATTTTGCACCTTAAAAATGCTCTTATACTTGCTGCACACACTCACAACTTAAAACCAATGACTAGAAGCGAGGAAGAACTTCAGAACAGCATCACCAAATAAGTTATTCCTTCTCAGACAGAATAGCAAAATACTAACTGAATGCATTACCTACCTTGGTACACAGACATATACAGATAATGATGTTAAGCAAATAGGTAAAATTATTCAATGTGATACAGATTAAGAAGACTGAGATTTGAGGGGATTCAAAATAACTATTTGAAAGATTTAAAAAAATTGAAAATCCTGTTTCTAAGCAGAGAACTTTACATACCATATAGCATTAGCTGAGGGAGTTCAGTCTGGTTTGGGAGTTCCAAAAGTCCACATTGTGGCTTAGTCTACACCTAACTTAAGAATGGAATCTTGGAAATCATCACGCTGTTTCTTAGACCAAGGGCAAGTTCATAAAGAGAATGCACAGCCCTGGGTAGAAAAGTGAAGGCTATTCGTTTCTGGTTTTCAATATGAAATTCTTTCAATTTGGGCATGCTGCAGTAATTCTCTATATATCTCAGGTGATAACTACTGAACCAAGGGAGAGATGCCCTATGGTCTCTGTGAGAACATTAATTTATTCATTCACTCATTCAGAAACTATGAACCCGAATTTATTGATAGAAGTAGTAACATAATAATCACCTCTATGTCAGTTTTCAGTTCATAAAAGACTTTAGCATACGTAGTACCCATAATCCTCACACTTAGTACTGAAATGTAGGTGTGTTCAATGTCTCTACTGTACAAGAATCTATGCTTAAGTGCTAAGGAGAATAAAAAGTTAAACAAGACAGGCCCATGCACTTAAGGAATTTAAACTTACATGGAGAAATACTCAGCAAAGTGGAATATTTTTAATGTGAAGAATAAAATTTGCATTTAAGCTTGTTTGAGATATATTATACAATAGATTTCAGTAGTATATACCTAGGTCTCATATAAACCGTGTCTTATAATTACAGGAAATGCTGATTGTATTTGGAGAAATAGAGTATAAGTATAGAATGAAAAATCATAGGTCAACAAGATTCAATGATGGCAAGATTTACACTCCTTTCTCTGTATAATCACATAAACAATTACAGAAGGATTATTATAATAATAGCCATAAAATAGTCTGTAAATAATGTTGAGAGGCAAAATATTTTACTGAGCTAGAAAGATTAGCATCACAACTCGATCACTAACTTAATGATCTTGGTCAAGTTTTTAATTCTCAGAACCTCAGTTTTCTCATCTGTAAGATGAAGAAAGTAATCAATCTTTCTATTGGTTTTTGTATAGATTGAGACACTGAACATAAAACACCTAGTGTAATTCAATAAATGTTGTCTCTGGCTGGTACAGGTCTGAGCTCACACCTGAGCTTACCTCACACGTGGCTCACACCTGTAATCCTAGCATTTTGGGAGGCAAGGCAGGGGGATCGCTTGAGTCCAGGAGTTCGAGACCACCCCAAGCAACATAACAAAATACCATCTCTACAAAAAATAGAAAAATTAGCAGGGAGTGGTAGTGTGCTCTTGTATTGCCAGCTGCTTAGGAGGTGGAGGAAGGAGGATCCCTCAAGCTCAGAAGTTTGAGGTTGCATATTGAGCTATGATGACACCACTGCACTCTAGCCCAGGCAACAGAGTGAGACCCTGTCTCAAAAAAATTAAAAAAGTAAATAAATGTTTTCTCTTTTGTATGAGTATTTGAATAGTTCTATATGAGCTTATCTATATATTTCTAAACACTGAAGGCTCTCTGGACTTAAGTAAGGATAAATATTTCTAGTAACATCTATGTGTTTCTTCCGTATAGCCTTGTGGTGCAGTGATTTTACTGAAAAATGAAGGAGGAAGAGAAAAATGTGTTGAAACCTTTATTTCACAAGAATATTGTTGTCCTCAATCCTACAATCACTGTCATATCCAATTTTAATAGTCCCTCATTATCACTATGAGAAATGCAAACTCCTCCTAAGAATGATTTCTTTTGATACCATAATTAGTAAAACTGGAATTTTGTTGGAAAGGGTACTAATGATGTCTGAGACTAGATAATGTCTACCTACATTAACATTTTTATTCAAAAGAATGACAATTATTTTTGAAGGAGTCAGCCTTGCAATATTTGAGCAAGTCTGTGCACTTGTGACCAGAGAGACCACATCTTAAGAGGCAGCATGCTATACAGGAAACTTAATGAGCTTTGGAGAAGGCTCTCCTAGGTTACAAAACTCAGCTCATCCATTTACCCTCTGCGATTTGGAGCATGTTTTAATCACACTCAGTTTTACTTTCTACTCTTTAAACTGGAGATAATAATACCTACTGTTTAGGGCTGTTGTAAATATCATAGATAATATGCAATAATTGTCAAACACTTGACAAGTGTGTATCAAATCATGTTTCTTAGTTTTATATTTAGCAATATTGAGACAGAACTTTAAGACACTGAACAAATGTTCATAGTCAGCTTTCTCCTTTGGATGAGTCCCATGTAAAAGGGTGTACAGTAAATCCTCATTTAACATCATCTATAGGTTCTCGGAAACCGTGACTTTAAGTGAACTAAAGAAACCAACTTTTTTATTTCTAATCAACATTATAACTAAACAAAGTTGAACAAAACAACATTATTTGAGGATCTGCTGTATTCTTCAACTTAAATTATCTATGAATAAAAATGAGAAAATTGGCACCACTGTTATCCTCTAAAATGTTAGTGCCCAGGCTACTTTTAGCCAAATATTATCTTTAATCCCTCAGACTTCACAAGATGTGTTTTTAGGTATTGTCCCACTCACTTCACACTTGTCACAGTCCTGGGAGGCAAGTACTGTCATCCTTGTTTTGTGACCACTCATAAAAGAAAAGTAGTTAAGGTTGAGTAGGTAGTTAGCAGCAGAGCTGAGGCTAGAATTAGTTCAGCCTAATTAGTGGACTATTTACTGAGTACTTACTGTGAGCCAGGTCCTCTACCACCCAAAGTTGCTGGGCCTTCCTCTTTATCATTGTAGACCTTCGTCTCTGCATGGCTTTGGTTTGGCAGAGCAAAAGGGACCATGCAACCTTTTATATCACTAATGCCATGAGTTGACAAGAGGGAGGCAGGGCTCCTTTGGCTCCTGCAACTTGCATTGCCCAACAGAGCCCAGAAGCCCCAGCCCATGCTGTGGGTGATCCCCCAGCTGTGCTGCCTGGATTACATTGCATGTGCCTAAGGGACCACCCCATTCAGAGAAATCTTGGCTCTCTGTGACTCCTGTGTGTACCAGAATCATATGAAGGAAAGTCAGAGCATCATTTTCCCCAATGGTTTGGCAGTACATTGATCTTCTGTAAAGCTTATCAGCCAATTAAGTTGATCCTACATCTAGGTTGCCAAGCATTTCTGCATCAACTGGGAAATGGAAAATTATCTTTCACACTCAGAATGTGAGTACTCATGTATTTTTGAGATTTTTCTGCTTTGGACATGAGCAATCAAGGCTATAAGATGTCGATTTGTATTAAATTCGTACATAAGTCCTCTTGGGTCTTTTGGCAAAAGATCACCCCTGCCATTTGTATTCTAAAGAATTGAATCCATAGGCCACAATCTGTCTGCCCTTCTAAAACCTAACCAAATGGGCTGCTAGCAAGTCTGCTCTATTTAGAGAACAAGTCCAGTGTTTGAAAAAAGTGCTTTAATAATTTTTGTTCCATGTATATCAGCCATTGATGGAGGTTTTGGCCCACCATGAGGAGCAGTTATGCAGCTTTCTCATTACTATTGTTATCCATCTATAAAGAGTCTGGTCAATAAACAGCATTCCCTTCTGGTTGGGGTCATATTTAAACCTAACCTCCTGAACACTACTCTGCATAAGACAAAAGGAGGTACAGCAAACATCAGCACAAACAACAGAAGGACTTAAAGTAGTGATTGCTAGAGAATAGAGAAGACCTCAAAAGACAGGCAAGAGTTCCCTTCTGCCTTCAGCACTTTTGCACTGTCGTATATAATCTCTCTGGGGCTTGTAGGTAAGAACTTTTTATTATAGACCCTGCACTTAGTTTTAATAAGATTTCATCATGCAGTGTCTTTCCCAAAATTAAGAAGGAGAGAACTTTTGAAGTAGTGAAAACTGATTATTTGACCACTACTTTTGTTTACTCATAACACACAGTTATGACAATTATTTCTTCCTGCCTATAAATAGATAAAATTTAGAGTATTCCATAGTGTTCACATTAACAAAACTCATATTCTTGCAGTTCGTTTTAGTTGTTATGACATTTCTAATTTGGGGTATATGTTAATCACATTTATGAGCTTTGTTGATTTATTTATTCAATATATGTACTAAATATTCTTTAGCTATGGTATTTTAAAACAACTTTTGTGATAATTCCTTGATAATGACTTCATCACATTAAAATTTTAGTTGCACGTTGAATTTTGACTAAGACTTTATTAACTCAATCTTTGGGTTGTTTCAACTGTCCTAAACCAGAGAATTCCTCTCTTTTGTTTGTTTTTAAGTTTTGATTACAAGTGGCATTCACAGTTGGTGTTATTGACATAGAAACCAGTATGAGGAATAAGTTATAGAAATAAGGGTAAAAATAATGTAAATATAATTATAAGATCACATATATTCATAGTCCCATGGGCTTGTCAAATTGCTTTTGACAGTATATAAAAATAAATTCAAGCAAAAGAGATATTTTTCATATTAGTTCTGTAGATTGACAATTTGTTAATTTCCCCATCTTTCAAGATGGTGTATGATTTTCTGCTCCTGTTTGTGACATGTAAAGGTAATGTGTGATTGAAGGAAATATTCCTGAAGTCACAAGGCATGGAAGATAAACTTATGGGATACCAAAGGTAATAATTTAGCATCTCAGGTCCCTGCCAATATGCGAAGACTTTAGTAGACCTCAGCCCAGGTTCCCATTTTCAATAACTTATTTCTACATTGCCTAAAACAAATTCTTCACAGAGTAAAGGCACATTAAGTATATATATAGTGTTATGCTGATAAATTCTTAATGCAATTACATTAATTCTAATAAATTCAAAATGAAGAAATTAAAGAAAATAATTAAATATCCTGCCCATGACCAAATAATGTTTTTATAATTTAATTGTAATATAAACTATAATAATAATGTAACTCATACATTCCACTACATTCTCTTTGGAGAGCCTTTTTCCCAGGCCCCTTCAAATAACTCCAAAGAGTCTTAGATTTTTGCTCATCTGGGAATCATCTGGAGGGTTTATCAAGACACTGACTGCTGGGCCACAACACCAGAGCTGCTGGTTCAGTAGGTCTGGAGCAAGGTCACAGAAGTTGCATTTCTGACAAACTTCCGAGTGATGCCTATATAGTTGGTCCAGGGACTACACTTGGAGAACAAGTCAGTGGCTTTAAAAACCCTCCATCCTGCTAGGATTGAATTTCCCATCCGTCAGCCATTTTGAAAGTTTGAAAATGAGCAAAGAATTTATATAAAGATCTAAGAAGGTTGGAGAAATGCTTCGAATAGCATCTAATATTATGATTTGTTTCCAGAGATTTAGAGTATTTCAGGGATGGTGCTGCTCTCCTCAATCACAGGAGTTAACCACCAACACCTATGTGACTAATTGCCATCTGCACTCTCTGAAAACTTGCTAATAGAAGAGCATGTCATAGATCTTTAATGAATTTTAAAATGCACCACTTGTGGATGATCTGAGGTACTTTTTATGTAAGGGAAATTTATAGAGCTCCTAATATATTAATTCAAAAAAAACTGAAATTGAGCCAACCCTTTTGTGTGATGTGACATTAAAGTTCAATTAAGAGGTGAGAATAGTCACATAATCAATGTAGCTTCTAGAAAGCAAAAAAAATAAATAAATAAAAACTGGTCCACCTGCTGAGTCCCCAAATAGTCTAGCAACTCAGGAAGGGACTAGGCAGTCTGAATATTTTGATTTATAAATCAAATAAAGTCTGAATATTTTGATTTATAAATTCACGCCACTGGCATCCTATGATGATTATTTAACCTTTCAAACACTGTGTTCCCTCATATCCACAATAAGGGACAATTATGTTGACCTGCCCCACAATTAAGTGAGCATAGGATTAATGTACAGGAGCCCTTTTCAGAACTTAACTTTTTAAAATACAAATAATGATCAAAGTATCTATTAGAAAAACTTTAATTTGGTTAACCCATTTACCTGAGAGATCATGCTGTAAAACTTGAGTACTGATAAAGAACAGTGAAAACAAGAGTTGTGTTTTACATATAGAAATGTAGAAATTGTATTCGTGAGGTTTTTGCTATTATAAGGGGAGTGTAAATTGAACTGTTTCAATTTTGCCTTCACATATATTAGCATTCATTTTATTGTACTATCTTTCCAATGACTATTCTAAGTACTTTAGAGTTGCAATCTATTGACTTCACCCAAACCTTCATCATCTTTTCTTCCCTTCATTCATTCACTGAGCAAATACTAAGATCTAGTATTCTGTTTCAACTGTGCTTGAAACTATACCTTGACCTTACATTTTAGTCAAAGTTATATAAGTCTCAGATACAAGATGTTTGAACATAAAATTAGAAGAAATAGAGAAGACAAATGAAAAAGTATCTGACATCTATAAGATTAGTGATTTAAAAATAAATGAAAAATCATAATAAATGTGCAGTTCTTGTGGTTATTCAAATTGTTGCTTTACTTTGCAACTATAATAAATATTCATATAAATAAATACTCAACTAAAAGACATACTCACATCTTTATCATATGTCCAAATTTCATTCATTTATCCACTCATGCATGCATGCATCATGCATTAATATAAACTAATTTTCCTGTAATCATATTCCTACAGCTATAAAGCACATGCTTATTGAGGGTATACTTTGGACCAGACATTGTGGTAGGCTCTGGTCATGCAGAAATAAGCATAGTACAGCAATGGTCCTAAAAGTGTTCAGGCTAGTGTCAATTTTTGTTACTAGTGTACAGAATTTATTTAAACATACACTTACCTTTTGGACTAACCAGAGGTATCAGAGCATCTTCTGAGCAGTTTTAGACTCTGAGGAAAAGATACTAGTATTTCAGAGTGTAAACAATGGTATCTTCTACTGTGGAACCTCAAATAAACCATTAGATTACTATGCTTCTTTAATATGCTTGCAAAATTAAGTTTAAAATTTTGACAGTTTTAAGCAATGAATACCAAACATTTCATCTCTATAATTATTATTGAATAATCATATCATTTTGTTTCTTCTTGCAATAATTTGCTATTTAAACTCTATGACCAGTCTGAATGAAAGAAAATTTCATAAATTATCACTTTACATTATTTCATATTCTCTAGAATATCTTGAAAGTCTTCTTATTAACATTCTTTATGACCACACTTAAATAAATACCCCATATACAAATCCAGGTGATACAAAATATACATTATAAATTGCAATCTAATTTTTTTCCCTTTACCTTGTGTCTGAGTCGATATTGGTAATACTCTGCCTTTTTCTCCCTTCCTTAACTGTTCTAGAAAGGACATTGGCCATTTATCTCCAAAGGACAAGTAACAAGTGTAATGAATTGGTAAGACAAAACAATAAATGCCAAAGGACATGGTATCTCATTCATGCTCTGCTACTGGTTAGCAGTATCAGCTTAGAGAAAATCACTTCATCACTTAGGGTCCAAGTTTCCTCACTTGAACAAACAAACAAAAAAAGATCCAGTTCACATAGAATGATTCTAAAGCCCCTTTCTGTATTTTACTGATCATGAATTATTTTGAAATAGAGGTTTCTAATCTTTTTGTTGACTCTCCATCATAATAGATCATTGAGAACTCTTAAAATATCTATTGATTCTGATCACATCTTATCTGTCCCTGTTTATTTCCTATTTTGCATCTCATGACTTTATAAAAAGTAAATGTCTACAAGTGACAGTGAAAGCAAAAAGGTGAATTTCAAATTTGTTCATATGTTCCACTAGGATTAAGCACTGATTTTTTCACCCCACAAAATAATTCTTTTCCAAAGAGTACACAATCGCTTTTAAATTAACTTAATATAAAACAAGTCTCTAAACCACATAAAGAACATTAGCCTAAGAAAAATATTTGAAGTCATTCCTGAAATTGTTTTTATTCAACAAAATAACAATTTAAGGATTAATGCTGACTGATAATTGTCAATCTAATTCCTAACTGGCTGTTAAACTTTTAAATTGACAAAGTTACTGACCTAAATCTCTAGACTAAAATTTCCACCTTTGATCTCAATGAATATATGAGCTGTAGTACTGGTAGTCAGAAGGAATATGTTGTCCTCTGACAAAACGGGTCCAAATTAAGTTCCTGGCTCCTTAGCTTTGTGTTCAACATGCACACTATGACCTGCTATGTCTCATCTTCTGCTCTCTTCCTTAACATGAACAGCTGTCTACCACTGATGAGATAATTATTACATGCTGTTAGTCTGAACATAGTTCTGAGAAATCCAACCAGGTTGCTTCTGAGATAGCCTGCAAGCCCCTAGTAGCCTAGCAACTTCTGTTATACCAAATCCAGACTCTATTGAAAAAAAAAATTCAAATAATTAGAGAAAGGTACAGCAGGGAGCCAGTGTTAAAAGATCATGATTTCCAATATTTTTTGCAGTGGTCAAGTGGAAAGATAGGAATGTGTAGAACAGGAAAAAAATAGGAATGTTTAAGTGATTTCTAAAATATATTACAAAAAAACAATATCATTTTCCATTTCACTGAGTCCTGGAAAAGAAAAATATTTAAGCCTTAAGATTTGGAATTCATGTTTGACCATGTAACTTTCCCAGTAATAAAAATTATAATTGAAACTATAAAGCACATTTTATGTGTCAGGTACTTCTCTAAGCATGTTGCATGCATTGATTCTTTTAATACTCAAAAAAAACCTATAAAGTAAATATTTATATAAGCCTTATTATTTTTAAAGTTGAAAAAACTGATGCTATCAGAGGTGATAGGACTTGCCCTAAGGACTTCTTCTGCTTTATAGTAGAAACCACTAGGGACACAACATTCACTTTATAGCTTGCTTTATTATAAATGTTTGTGCAATTAATTTTCTGGAAGAGATTGTGGGGTCTCATTATCTATTTAGGGACAAAGGGTTATAGATACAGATATTTATAAAAATTGCACACATACACATATATATTATTTTCATTTTTATCATGAGAACAATCACATATGTGAGCCCCTTATGGGAGGAGAACACAATCAGCAAATTTGGAATTACATTTGCCTACTTAGTACTAGAAAGCATTTTTCTCCTCAAGCAGAAATAAAACTAACAATTAAATGTATGAGATATAAGAATATTATTATAATTTGATTATAACTTAGAAGAGAAAATCACAAATATATGTTTTTTAAAAAAACAAATACGAAAGAAATCTACAAAAATATTGGAGGTGGTTGTTTTAGAGTGGTGAGACTATAGCCAATTTTCTTCTTATTTTTCTAGATATTTTCCATTTTACGTAATGAGTAACCATTCATTACCTCTACGATGAAAAATGTTTAGGTATGGAAATAGGAAATATATAGTGCTATAATCAGAGAGTTTGGGAGTTATAAATATATTATCTAGAATAAATTTCTATAAAGTATGAGCCTCCATTATAAAAATTTCTAGGAAGTAATATGCACATTTGTTAGATTTCAGATCTTAGAAACACACTGCTTCAAAAGGAAACCTGCCTCATTTTCAAGATATTAGATATTGGAATTAGATATTGAGTGAATAATATCTAATTATTAGAAACTTCTTTATATTGATCTAAATTTTATGTCGTTATTGCAGTTTAGACTTGCAAAAATAGCAAAATCACTAGATTCAAAAAAGCAATCAAAGGTAATGTTTTGCTCATTTACTAGTACTTTTGCAGTGCCACTTTATTCATAGCATTCTGCTAAGCACTATTTGAACCTTACCAAGATCAAGAGAATATGGGTTCTGTTCTCAAAGAGCTCCCAGTCTAGTTGCAGACATGAGACATACACCTAAATAGAAGTTGGAAAAATCAGAGGTGTAAGAGGTATAGACATCATTTATTGGTCTATTTAGCAAACAGTATTGAATACCTCATAGATGACAGGAATACAATGATGAATAGGATACAGTCCCTGTCCTAGATAACACAATACAGTAGAGGAGTTAAATAAGAAATGCAGTGATTATGAGAAAAATGTAGCTGTTGATTTATTCTTTTATCCCTTTTTCATTTTAAAGGTTTTATTAAGCACCCTCTGTATATCTACCAAAAAAAGTGGGAAAAAACATGAGGGGTACAGAAGTATGTCAAAATATAACCTTTATGGGGAAGTTTTTACTATCTAGATTGAAATAAGCAAATGTTTGCATTTGAAATTATTGGAAAGAAATTTCAAAGCAATTCTTCTAGGTTTTAAGTGATAAGGGAAATAAATTAGCAGTCTGATTAATCCAGGAACAGGTTCATGGATGAAGTGTTCTTGAACATTAGTTTTAACAAATAAATTTTAAATTACTATATTCTATTATATTTCAAAATTATCACTATCGTGTGGCAATATTTTAGTAATGCTAATTTAAAACATTAACTTTAATAATGTAGTAGCAGAATCACTTCAATTTTCTTAACCTATTTTCCACAAACTCAAAAAAGCAGGAAATACTAAGCTAATTAAAAATAAGTTGATTATATTTCATTCTTTGGTTTTTGCTTCCAAAAAGTTTGCCAGTGGCATAAGAGAATATGACCTTTTTTAAAAAAAAAAAAGTATTTATATGAATACTGGTCCTTTTTCTTAATCATATACCTCTTCATACCAACAAGAGAGGAACTGTACAGAAAAGATAGGATGATGGAGTTGAAGAGCCTGGGCCACAGATAGCATGCTGGGCTTTTCCCTGCTGTGCCTTAAACTAGCTTCGTGATCTTGTACAAACTACTCAAGCTCTTTGTAACTCAGTTTACTCGGCTTCAAAATGAGGAAATTTGAAGGAAATTATAGAGGGAATTACCCTGGAGCTCTAAAATACTTCACTTGTATGAGATAAATGTTTGACACCTAAATATTTACATGAAAAGTGCAATGGTAGGTTGTTGGTGGATAGATGGATGGATAGATAGATAACATGCACACACACATTCACGAGTACACACAGCCCTCACTCAGTTCTGAGAGCCCTTGAAGAATTCAGAGCACCCAAAACTGAAGGAGATGGAGAAATACTTCATGTTCACACATTATTTAAAGCAAGCAACCACGCAATACCCGATTCAATGAAAGACAGTAAGTCTTGTACAGAAAACAGAAATCGTTTCAAATATTTTATAAACTGATACGGGTAGTAGCATCGCTCTATTTTCTTTATATTTTTGCCAGATTTACCACCTAAAAATTGGATATACAGTTTTTAAGTTGATGAGGCATCTGGCTTCCTCCATAATATGAGCGACATGCTTCTCACTGTGTTAAAAAAATAAGTAAATTCCTGCCCAGATACACACACAAACATACACAAATTGTTTCATTTACACACTTATACTTGAGATATAATCTCTGAACTATTATTTAAAAAGTAAAACAAAGATATTGGGGAAAGGGAAGCAGAATCCACTGAAAATGATAATCTCCAGAGACGTATTTGTAGCTTTCTGATTTCTCCAAGATGATACTAAATTCAGAGTTTAGTCACATTAAAAAATTTAGCAATCAGACAGAATATTGTACCCCTTGGAATTCTGATAAGCAGCAAGTAATGATAATGCGCATTTGAGCTGATTATGTAATAGAGTATGAAATAGAGATATAACAGATACTTTTTTTGATAAATGTAAATATATGTTTATTATATATGGGATGGGATAAACTATAAATACTTTATATATTTTAACTTAACAATGCATCTTGAATGTCTTTCCATATCATCCCATAGAGATTAATCCCATTATTTTCAATAGTTACATAATATTCTATATCATTAATGAAAAATAAATATTCTAGATTGTTTTCAATTTCGTGCTGTTACAAAAACTGCTGTAACAAACATCTTTGTATGCTTGCCACATACTGGTATATTTCTAGTAAATCCTAGGAGCAGTTGGGTTAATTTTTTATAGATATTTTCCTTCAAAATGAGTATATGCCTATACTTCCATCAATAATACAAAAGTGCATTTTTCTTCACACAAGTACCAATGCTAGATAATAAAAGACATCTTAGTCTTTGCTGAACTAGCAGATGAGAAAATTATTGATATTAATATGCATTTCTAAATTATGAATGGAATTAATTAATTATAAAGTCAAGTATTTATGAGTAGAGTTTTCTCATATTTGAATAGGTAATTTGTATTTTCTTTTATTTTATGTTCATTTTTTATAGCTTTTCTTCTTATTGATATGTTATTTGTTTTTATAAGAATTTTAGACTACTTTCTGTCATGTATGTTGTGAATATTTCCCTAGTTCTTGATTTGTCTTTAAACCTTATTTATGCTTTGAGGTGTGTATGTGTATGTGTGTGTGTGTGTGTGTGTATGTTTATGTGGTCTTGTAAAGAACTTTTATATTTCTATCTTGTTAAAATTATCAGTCTTGGCTTTTATACCTCCTCAGATTGATGTCATGCTTGGAAGGCTTTTTTCTAGTCTATAATTATAAAAATGTTCATATTTTTATCTACTATTTTAATGTTTCATGTTTTTACATCTACTTATTTTATCCATCTGAAATTTATTTAGAATTAGAGAATGAAGAAGAAACCCAATTTTTTTTCCAAATGGCTTTGCAGTTGTTCCAACACCATTTATTAAATAATCCATCTTTTCCCTACTAATGCAAAAATGCCACCTTTATCCTATAATGAATTCCCAAGGGGAGTTGGACTCATTTCTGGATTTTCTATTTAGTTACATTGAACTAATCCCTTTAAAGTTCTCCTTGGATCAATATTTTACTCAACAAGATTTCATTATCTTGAATAGAACATGTATCCTCATTATAGGCATGAGATAGAAAGAAATCCCAAGGGGTCAATGAATCAGGCTGCCGTCACAGTAACTATACACAAAGAAGTTCAATGTGTTTTGTTTTCAATATTTCAAATCCTTAAAGTTTTGGTAGCCTGTATGTAAGAATAATTTAAAGTTTTGTTTTTCTTTCTATGTAGTTCATCGACTCTTAATTCACAGTTATGTAATCTTTAAGAATTCTAAAAAGATGGCAGCACGGTTATGAATTGTTAGATTGCTATATTTAAAAGGCCTTTTGCAAAATAGAAATAGTAATAACTTATGGGCACCAAGCATTCCTATAATAGTTTATAACATATAATTATTTAGCCTTTCCCTCTATGTGAAAGATCATCATTACTATTCATATCATCTAAATTTTATAGCATAGAAATCTGTCTCAGAGATATAAGTCATGAGCTCAGGACCATGCAGCTAGCAAATAGCAAAAAAGGATCTCAAACCACACTGAGGTCTTTTGACAGTAATCCAAAGCTCTTTCCACTACTTCAAATTTCCTGAGATTAGAAGTATTTTTCAAAGTTTGGGCCTTTTGCCTGGCACTGTGAGTACGTGGGTAGTAGAAAGAAAAATCTTTTTTTCTCACTCCCTGTGTCAAGATGGAATTATTTCTGAAGTCCTTAATAGGCCGGGCAGAGACAAAACTGTGAAGTCACTGGCTTGTCTGTACATCCTCCTTGCAACATTATGATATCATTTTCTCAAACACCCAGCTGTTTCATACCCTGATGGTTCTAATGTGCAAAAAACACTCCAATGTCCTACCCAACCCTCTCCTCCTTGGAATTACTCTCATGCTGTGAACCATAATTTCTTTACACTTTCATTGCTATGAATTTACAGTTTCACAGCCTAAAGTAGTCTCTTAAAACCCACGATTATTTAAGGATGATGCAACATAATCCTCTCTTTTGGGCCATTTATACTGTATGGAAGACGTCTGTTAATTTATTACTACTTTTTAATTATAAAAGAAATATACGTACATTATTTTATGTATCACTAAGAAGAAAAGAACTTTCAATTACATGATGACTGAATGTTTTCTTATTTAAAAAAATATTTTATGATTATTCAAAGAATTCTTTTAGACTCATTTAAACATAGATTTTTATAATATATCAATCTGTGGTTACATTGAAATAAAACTAAGCAGATAAAAACAAAATTGTTTAATACATCCTAAAACTTTACATTCATATTTGGACATATCTTAAATCATTTTTTGACTCAAAGTTGTCCACCTCTATATTTTTCTACTCAGCTTTGAATGCTGATGCTCATTCTGCAAATTTCAGTGTGCATTGACAAGCAAGAACAGCTCTGTCGAGACTGCCTCCCGGCTGATGGCAATTTTAAGATCCACTTCTACTTCAAAAATAATTCAACTGTGAAAAGTGTGCAAATGGTGTGTGTGGATATATTTCATCAAGATCAATCAAACACTTTATGTATGAAAATAGTCTATGGAAAGAAAACATACATAAGCAGATCTATTTGAAAAATATAAATACCAAAATAATAACAGCTAAAGTAATACCATTCATGATCATCCCAATGGTACATTTTATTCATGCCATTCATCATTCCCAATCAGACAAGATTTTATAATTTTTCAATAGAATTCCAAGCATACATTTTTGGTCACGCCTCCTTTGCTAAAAACAGGCTGAGTAGGGAGTAAAACAACTGATGGTGCCTAGGAGTTTATCCCACACAGCGTAATAGCTTCATGCTGTCTGCTTCAGAACTCCTACACAATTTTCTGTTTATAAATATTTTTTCCACTCAAAAGAATATACATGTTAAAAATTTTATGTGATAGAGGTATTAGTCTTCTTTACAGCCGTCCTTGGGAATGGCTTGAAAGAAAGTGATTGACTACTGTAAGAATCATGAAGTAATCAGTGTAATTTAATTTGCCAAAATGGATTTACCTAGAAGGTATAAAGAAAAAAGATGTTGCTATTGTTGTCATAAACACTTGAAGGTTCATGTTTTCAGAAAGGAAATAAATGGTGCTGAAGTCCACATGGCCTTGGAATATAATTAAATGAGTGGTACAACTTGGCGTTGTATGAACATGCGATTACCGTTTTCATTCGATTTTAAAGACACATCTAAATATCCCAGATTTATTGCCTATTTGCTCTGCTGCTGTTCTTAATGGGTCATAATGCAGAGGCAAGCTATTGTCCCTGAATAATAAACCTTTTAGCATTATCTATTAGTCAGTTGGTTGCGTTCCTACTGAAAGGGAAAATAAAATTTATTGGGAAACTGAAGTGACACCTTTAAAATCTGTACATGAAATCTAGTACCCCAAATTAGAACACTCTAATGCTTTCAATAAATAATTATTTTGAGTGCATTAATACATTCACAGACATGATGCTGAATATAAGAAATTAAATTGCATTAGATTTGGTAGCAGCGTTAGAGTACTGTCAGTTTTAATGAGCTGCCTTTGTTTAGATTAGATTCTTATATTAATAATAATTTATTATTATATTGAATGTGTTATTTGCTTCTGAGAATTAATTATATATGATATCAATAATGACAAATTATTCATCTTGTAGTATTGAAGCATTAATCAGGGTTCCTCAGGAGGTATTATCCTCATATTGAGGGCTCATTTGAGAGTTTTACATTACAAATATTATAGCTACCAATAAAAGAAGACTATAGATATGTGGCCAACCTCGAATTTTGGGATCATTTCAATAAAGTATTATCTAATCTTGAGATATATAGTAAGTGAATACACATGTAAGACAGAGAACCTAAAATTTAAATTTGTCAATCATTATTTATTATATAGTACATTTTTTCTTTTATGCTTTAGCATATAGTAGCCAAAGTTGAACATGCAAAAACAAATTATTATATATTTCTTTGATGGCAAGCTTATGTCTTAATTGAGAACAGGAGTTATAGTCAGGCTATGTCAACATGTAGATTACAATTTCACCACCATAGCTAACCTTGTCCTTTATTTTGTGTCGAGTGTAGTAAGTGCTCTGAGTGTGAAGGAAATTTCAGATAAAAAAGACATCTGCACTAGAATGTTTATAGCAGCACAATTCACAATTGCAAAGATGTGGAAACAACCCAAGTGTCCATTAATACATGAGTGGATTAATAAAATGTGGTATATGTACACCCTGGAGTTCTACTCAGCCACAAAAAACAATGGTGATCTAGCACCTCTTGTATTATCCTAGGTAGAGCTGGAGCCCATTCTGCTAAGTGAAGTATCACAAGAATGGAAAAACAAGCACCCCAGGTACTCAGCATCAAATTGGTATTAACTGACTTTACTGACCAACACTTAAGTGCACATATAGTAGTAACATTCATCGGGTGTCTGGCAGATGGGAGGGGGGAGGAGAGGATGGATATATTCACATCTAATGGGTGTGAATGGGTGCAGTGCACACTGTCTGGGGGATGGACACACTTGAAGTTCTGATTCAGGAGTGGCAAAGGCAGTATATGTAACCTAAACATTTGTACCCCCGTAAGATGCTGAAATAAAAAAAAAATTCAGATAAGCACAGTTCTGATGACTGCTTTCAAATATAGAATGTCATCCACTGTGCCCAGCCTGGGATTTGAGGGAAAATGCTGCTCCACAAGTGTTTCTCACCATCAAATTTCCAAAGCACATTGACTAGCATTGACTACCGTATTCATTGCTGTGAGGATCAAATGAGATGACATATAAAAAGCACTTTGAACATTGCTGATACATAGTAAGTGCTGATAATATTAGCTATTATTATTGCCATTGTTATTATTGTTATTTACTAAACCCTGTCCTCAGTGTCAGTGAGATACCAGTTTTAAGTTATTAAGGGTAGTAACAGGGAATATGGAAAAATCTGGGAAAATGCCTCAACATAATATTTGAGACTATTCAAAAAGATCAATTTCAGAGCAGAAACATCTTAAGATCACATCGAAGATTATTCCTTATAAATTATAATGAGAAAGAGTGGTGTAGAAGATAGTATGTGTAGGGACAGAACAATATATTTTTTAAATGTATGGAGTTTAAAATTTGGTTGCAAAAGGAAAAAGTTTACCAGGAATGTGCCAAAACTATTCCATAAATGTGTGAATCTCTCCTAAGAATCTTATTGCATAAGATAAAGATTATTATCTTAATTCTATAAGCTTTCAAAGGACTTTCTACCTCTATGACTATTTCTGGACCCTTTCTCACACTAATTAGGCTTTCTAGAGACTACCTTCTTACATTATAGTTTACTTTGAAAGAAAAATGGAGCAGAGCCAGGTAAAAACAAGTGTCTGTATGTTAAATATTTATTACATGTCAATAGTTTTATGGCCCTAGCTTCTTCAAATTCACATTAATACTGCAAGATAGGCATTATAGTCTCCAATTTTCAAATAAGAAAATAGAGCTTCAGAAAAATTAACTGAATTTTCCAAAGTCACACAGCTTGTAAACACCATAGTAGGAATTCAAACTTAACTTATTCATTCCACAATGACATGTGTATAGTTTAAGTGGTTTTATTGAAAACCAGCATTCTGGAAAATATTACCTTTTAAAATACATATAGAAATGTTAAGAATAAAACATAGAAGAACAACTCAAATGAATGGAAATATAAAAACAGAAGAAATAGCTTTTGAAACCAGCTGTTCTGTGGGAAACCAGTGGTTCTATATTTGTAGTATTTGACAGGGTGTCAAATAGGAGTAGATCTTATTAGAAAACAGATGTTGTAATAGTAGAAAGATGTTTTTATTTAAACATTTATTAACATACATGATTAGTTTGATCTTCCTTGAAAATAAAGAATTTTGTCACACTTTCTGTGAAACATTTGGGGCTGCTCTTTGTTATTTGGGATTACTCATAACCCAATTTCCTTTGAAGCCAGATCACTTTAAGACCATCCTATAAGGGCAGTGAGAGGAAAAGGAGAAATCGGGATCCACATGCAGGTGAAGGCCACATTTCCAGGTTTCCTAGGGAGCAGAACATTATGGATGAGCAGCAGCTTCCTGCAGAAGCTCTGTGTCTGGATTTGGGCAATGCAGATCTATTAGGAGAATGTTAATAGTCACTCCGGGCCTTCCTGGGGGTCTCTGGTTTGCCTTAAATACTTGGTTTTGTTACATAGCAGGCTCTATTGCCTTATTAATTAGATGCCAACTCATAAGTATAATAATCATTTGTTGGAAGGAAAATGGTTATCATAAGTCAGTGTTGCCATTTCTTGGGGAAAAAATGTTATGAGTGCTACTTAGAACCATATAATTTTCCTTGGAATCATATGATACCCTTGCATGTGTAAGGAGCAGATGCAGCCAAACTGCATGGAGCTCTTCAAGAACTGCTGAAGAGCATCTTCTACTCTGAAAGAGAAATTGCTTTTTAATTAGACTTTTCAGATGTCTGTACGAGTCATAGTAATTCATTTCATCAACAATGTAATTATCTTAAATATTTTAGAATCTCCAGCTGGATTTAATTAAGCAAGAGGGTACCCCCATGTTTATACTCACCATGTGATTGCTGATTCCAAGTAAATTTTACAAATTATGACATGTTGTGTATATTTTTAAGGCTCTGAGTTAATTCTATTACATATTGTGATACCATGAAATAAAAGAAAAACTTTTCTAAAAAGAAGAAACCAGACGAAGGTGCTGGGGAAAATGCAAACATGAGCTTGTGGAGTCAGAGAGACTCGGGTTTGAATTTAGACTCTATTTCTTGCTAAATGGAAGACCTTGGGTAGGTCTTTTCATCTTTCTGGGATGCAGTTGCTTCCCCAGTAAAATGAAGATGCCATGTACCACACAGGGTTGCTGTGTAAATTGAATTGTTGGAGCCACACCAGGACGCTAACAATTTTGAGTTCCCTTTGCAGTAAGCACAAAGCATACTCTGCCAGGCTCATAGTAAGAGGACTGAGCATTACTCAGCCACCACTGAAGTCATCTCTGGGCCACTCCAAGTCATCTCTGAAAAATCCTTTCCAAATAAAAAAAAATGGAAAAGTATTATAAATGTAATGCCTAATTAATATGATTGCAGTGAAGCTTTAAGTCAAATTGATGATATACACAAACTATTTTTAGGTACTCAACCCATAAACATCCACATTTTGGAACTAGAACTTTACCAATAGGGATTTTTCAGTTCTGTATTTAGACTTTGATAATATAGTATTGTCATATATATAAAATTTACTTGATTCTGACTCCTTAGTCAGTGACACAATCTATGATGCAAATGGTTCTGGAATAAATAAGATTCACTTGACTGAATGACTTCCATTGAGCAAATAAACTGGAAACTTCTATAATTGGCAGAAAGCTAATCTCCAAATGTGAGTATTCAAAATGTTGCTTTGGACAAAAATTTAAAAGGAAAATACAGGTAGTTTCTGCTTTGAAAGCAGTTGATCGCCAAAGTATTAGCTTGATTCTAAATTGGAAATTTTTTGCTGAGTTGTCTTGAAAGTTTTTTCATTTTGTTTTGTTTTTGTCCTATGTACTAATAGGTCTAAAAGGACTTCGGGCTTCTGTTTATTTATATGATTTGGGTTTAGGAAGCCTGTTAGTTCTTAAATACCCAATTACGATCTTCTCTGTCCCAAATGATACATTTTTCATACTTGAGTCTCAGAGTTGCCAGCAACTCTACGAGATGACTGACTCCTCAAATTAGATTTTCAGTAATGCACAAGATAAGACTTCATCATTTTCTGTCTAAAAACCAATATTGTTGGGGACAATTTAAAGAGATTTGGAGAAACGAATTTTGCCTGTGAATCTTATGGGATCCCCCTCTGCCGTGCTTTTATCTGAACCACCATGGCACCACTGTGTCTTGCTCTGCCCAGATTCAAACAGAGAGAATATAGGCCCCACCTCTCAGTGGGAAAGTGTCCACATCATAGCATAAGTAGACCACATGAGATGAGATCGAGTACCTGGTTTATTTAACTTTAGCAAAGGAGGAGGAAAGAGAAACCCAAATTCTTGATTTTTAACACAGCTCTATGGAAATCACTCCTCTGAAATCAGAGAAACATTCTTACATAGCCACTGAGTACATGGACAGTAAAATCTTAGAGATCTGATATTAAATCCCAAATCTGCCACTTTCCCACTTGCAAACATTCTTTCCTCTTAAGATTGTTGAGAGTTAATTAGGTAATGAAAGTAACTGCCTTAAGCACCACTCTATGCACCGACCACAGCTATTATCATAACAAATAGGTCACTACTAGGGGTCATTTGCCAGAAACCTTAGCTCACTACCTGTAATGGCTTTGACTAAGCTTATTTCAAACAGAGTTAATTCAGAATAACTCAATGACCCTACCCAGTAGACCATTCGACTACTATTTATAGTCATGACTCTCAGTTTGTTTATTGCTATATGAGTTCAGTGTCAATAGAAGCAGAATTAAGGTTTAAATTCAATAAAATTGCATTAAAAGTAATCCTATTTAATGCTTTAACTGGAGTGTGTTCCAAAAAAAGTCCACTCTCCTTGGTGGGTTCCCCATGCCCTCTGATAGCAAGACTTCTGGAAGTGTAGTATACCCAACTGGAAAATACATTGCATTTTGCTTGGACTCATTTTTTCCTTCTCTTGATTAAGCACATTGAGTTTGGTTTTGGTAAAATGTCTAGTATATACATTAGAATTCCCTTGTGTTGATATTTGTGAGGTGTACACTTATTTTTCTTTGGATACATATCAAATGGCAATATAGGTTTTAGTTATATGTTTTCATAAAATTCTCTGAGAGTATCCTATGACATGGCATAAACTGATTCTGGAATTTTAAGTTAAGCTGATACTCTAGATTTTGAGAAATTGAAAAGATTCCAGAAATGCAGACTTTTTCCAGTTGCCCTTGAAATTACTCAGAACTAGTACCTTCCTTGACCTTTTCCTTTGTTAAACAGTATGGGTGGTGTGACTATGTGAGAGGTGGCAGAGAGAAATTTCCATAGGGGCCCCATTGCTTAAACTGTAATAGCTCTTCTTGCAGCAGCACCTTTAGTGGGGAGGTGAGAAACCACATGGAAATATTGCTACACCAGTAAGACTCTTACATAAGTGTTGTATGGCCTGCTCTGCTTTAGGCGTGACTTGGAGCTGATAGTCACAATTATTACCAAAGTGGATAGATAATACCAACTCAGTCCTTCCTAAGAGAATACCAGGGAGGAATAATTGCACAGACTTTCCTTTATTTTTATGGTGTGAAGTTATTTTATTTCAGGAAACTTACATTGTTTGTTGTACTAAATTATAATAAAATATAGTTTTGCCAAGGAGGAAAAATAGAAGAGAAGGAATGGAGCCGTTCAGGACATTAAATATGTTGAACATTTATCTCTCTTAGATCTTAAAACCTTAAGGATTTAAAGTAGACAAATAGACCCCTCTTATTTATAAGTACTGTGTGCCTGTCCAAGATGGCAGATCACAGATTTTACATACACTGGGAGAAAGTAAAAGACATTGCTCAACAGAGGAAATAATACATGGTTAAAGAATTCCTAGGGGCATTCTTTAAGTACCAAATAGTGCTGAGGTGTGATATTATAACTATCTTATGATCTCTTATTTTACAGTCAGGGGTTTCTTTATTCCACAGATGTTGCAAAATTTAGCTATTTTTAGCTACTCTTAAATAATGTTACAATGATAGTATATATTAAAGAACACAAATGTGAAATGTAAGATAGAATTTGTGGGGGTTTTTTTCCCTGTTAGGGGGAATTTCCAAAGAAGCAAAACAGTGATAGAATTAAAATGGGAAACTTGGGCAATTTTCTATAATATCCCTGAATGTGTTCCGCCTTTGTGTTTTGTTGGAAATTGTTTTTATGAGTGTATTATGACTATTATTCATTAGCCATTGAGATTAATTTCCCCTTATAGTTTTGTAATTACATTTGTGAAATACATTTTTAACACCTAATCACCATCAGGGCACTCTTAAGAGATGTAATTAGAAAGCCCATCAGACATTCTGTCTTAAATGTAATGCTAATTAGTACTAACTCATTTTTTTTTTTTTACTGCAACATGCTATTGGTATCATGAATGAAGCTTTAATTATAGAGAATGATTCTTACTGAAATGGTATTCCCATTGGTTTAAGTTCCTTATTTTAATTTGTGGGTTATTCCTTATTGGGGATTATTGTCAAACTTTTAAAAAAGTATACTTCCCGCTATCTGAAAACAGATTGAAAGCAGAGCCAAGCAATTAAGGTGAGACAAGTATTGTTTGCCTTCCTTCCTTCTATAGCGTTTTTATTCTGTACTCCAAAGCTACACCACAGGGAACATTCTTATCATCAACGTAAATAAAACACAGAACAAGAGCAAGATGGTTCATTTTGCCTCTTCTTTTCCATTTAGCAAAAGCAATTCCTGTGTGTTGCAAAAATTAGAAAATGCAGACAAGCAAAACATAAGATAGAATCACTTTTAGTCCCACCACCTGGAGAGATTCCAGTACCAACCATCCTTGTCACCCTGCTGTGGAAACTTGTGCAGTTTTCCTGTGTGTGTGTGTGTGTGTGTGTGTGCACGCACGCGCGTGTGTGTCCAATTATTAATACTTTCTCCTTCCTGAGAAAACAGTTATATATTCCTGACACATTAACTTTGGCCTTGACATTGGGACTTGCTTAGGTCAAGGGGATGTGAGTAGTTGTGTCTTACCCCATCTGAGCAAAGCTTGGCCCCTCTGACATGAGAACAACATGCTTCAGATCAGTGCTGCTCCATCAGCTGTGATCACAGGAGAAAATCATGTGGAATGGAACCCGTCCACACAGGAAGCTTCAGCTTCCCCACGGTCACCTGAGCAAAACCTGAGTTCTTTTAAACCACTGAGATTTTGAGGTTGTTTGTTACATGGCTTATCTAACTAGTACTTTACCTAGACCCTCTACAATTCAGTTTTCATGGCTGTAAAATTACATTAACAATAATATTAAATAGTACCTACATGGAAAGGCTATCGAAAGGAATAAGTGAGGTAATATACTAATAGTGCTTGGTGCATAATAATTACTCAAAATTAATTTTATTATATTCTTCAAGCCTTTTTTCTATACACATATAAATATACATTTTAGAAATGAGATTTTGTTATATATTCAGTTTGTAGTCCCTTTTTAAAGAAATAACATACCATGAACATCTCATAAAAGAGTCCCTTTTGATATTTGAACATTTCTTTAAGTTATGCATTTGTTTTAGTGGGCTTCTCTCTTTACACCTTTCTAAATTATTTTAACATTTCTCTTGCCAATGCTTAATTAACCTGACTCTGAAATGGTAGTTGGGGCTAGGTGCAGTAGCTCATACCTGTAATCCCAGCACTTTGGGAGGCCAGGACAGGAGGATTGCTTGAGGCCAGGAGTTTAAGACCAGCCTGGGCAACATAGCAAGACCCCTATCTTTATTAAAAAAAAAATTCTTTTTTTTTAATTAGCTGGCCATGGTAGTGCATGCCTGTGGTCCTAGCTACTCACTCAGGAGGCTGACGTGGGAGGATCACTTGAGCTCAGGAGGACCAGGTTACAGTGAACTAACTAAGCTTGCACTACTGCATTCCAGCCTGGGTGACAGAGTAAGACCCTGTCTCTAAAAAAAAATAAATAACCAGTAGTTGATATGGACCAGATGGAAGTATTTGTCTGGCTCTATTTCCCATAGTTCTTTGGTTTAGAGAGTTCTTTGGTCTATAAGCTTTAGCCTCAGCACTCACATGAGGGAGAGGGGGGATGGTTTAAGAAGATCCTTGATGACCTATGTATTGTACTTTGGATCTTAATTATCTTTGGTGTTATTGACTCTGCATTGATTCTGATAAAAGGAGGATAGTATAGTATTGCATTTTTAAATTACATATTGTGTTGGGATATGAAGGCAATTCGATTAAGGAGTATTTGTTGTAATCTAGACCAATGTCCCCTGCTGGCCAACTCTAGAATTGGCACAATTCCATAGAGAGCAGCTTTGAAACTGACATCAAAGCATTTGTGAACAATTGCTTCAATGGAGTTAAGTTAGAAAAAAGTCTAAATAATTTACATCTGTCTAAGCAATAATGATTCCAAAGTATGATTATTAGTTTATATGCATCTAAATAAAAGTCAGTAGGCAATACAATTGATCTGGAAAATTATAATTGCCTAATGTTTCAAAAAATAAATAGCCATAAATCTCTTAATGCCTTTTAGATTTGATGCTTATTGGAGGTTTTTACTGGTTATAATGGGTTGCTAGTGAGAAACTAAGAATACTCATTGGCCCATTACTTTTCAACAAAGAATGTTCATGAAGAGACTTTAAAGGAAAGTATAGTGTTATTATTTGAAATTAATTGTAAAAAATTGTACAGGAAAGGTGACATTCTTTAAAAATATTTCTTAACCAAGTGAAAGGATGAAATACACTCTAACATATTTAACAACCTTCAAATATAATGTTGTTAATTTAAGAGACAATAAATCTGAAAAACTTCTGTATTTTTTCCAAAGAAAAATTTTACATAATCTTTAAGGAGCAGATGCTCTCTCTACCAACTGAGCTATCCAGGCTCCCAAGAGCAGATGAATTAAAGAAAAAAAAATATTGACAACTTATTTTCAAATTGTCATTACCTAATATTTATTCCTAATATTTATTTTAAATGTGCATGTTTTTAGAGTCAGCATGAAATATAGAAAGAGAATAGATTTTAAAGTAAGAACTATCTGCAGATTCTGTCTCTGACACTTATTGACTTGAGATCTTAGTCAAATTACTTAACTTTTGTTAATCATCAATTTCTCATACATAATGTGGAGATAAAATGCTTCTTCGCATTTGATATGAGGATCATGTAATATATATAAATTGCCTAGTTTTTAGCATGCATTCAGCTCATTTTAGTTCCTTCCTTCCTTTCCTACTAATTTTTCCCCTCATATCTCCCCCCAAAATTAGTCCATTTTAATATGTTTTAATTTGGCCAAAGACTACCATATATCCTTGTGTATCAGTCAACCAGGATAACAGGTAGATTTTCTTGATAAACATTAGGTTCCAACTATGTCTTTCTAAAGAATATCAGAACTTTCCTGGGCTGAAAACAGAGATTAAGGGAAGAGCTCTATTGCTTGTCACCTACCTGCCTGCAGTTAGTTCAGGTCCCAGGAAGACCTGCCCATTAGCAACAGCGGAGAATCAGTGAACTTATGTTAGAGTCAACTTGTACTTGGAGAAGCTGTTGCTAGTCAAGTTTCCTTTAGAAAAAGCCACAGATCCTGTTTAGCTTAACCCTTGGTCAACTCAGCTATTCTAGTTCAGCTCATTGACTTTGTGTAAATTCTAGCTCTTATTTCTGCACTGCTAACTTTAATTCCCATCACTGAATGTATACCATGACCAGCGAGAGGTGAGGAAACACAAGATGTCACAGGAATATGGTCCAGATATTGGAAAAATATGAATGTCATTTCTCATGGATGTAAGTTATTTGGATGCCCCCAGACACATCCTGAAATAACTGAACTTTGGTAGTGTGTACCTCTCGGTTATTATCCCATCAACATCCCCAAGAAAATCACATTAATTAAATAATAATTAGGAATTATTATTTATTAGGAATTATTATTACTTAGGAATTATTATTATTAAATAATAATTAGGAATACTTTGGTATTCCTAATTAAGTTTGTGGTTGGCTAAATCGTGTTTTATGCACTGTAAAATTTTTATATATATAATGTTTAAAAGGAACGGGCAATTTGATTATTATACAACATATATATGTTGTAAAATCAAATAATCACCTATGTATCATTACAATGAGTCAATTAAAAAAATGTGAACTGGCAAGGTGAGTCATATGCAAGTTTCTCAGAAGGACCAACCTTTCTTTAATAAAGCAGTATGTTCACTTCACCTGAAATTGCCAGATATTTACTTCACCTAAAAAACTAAATTACCACATTGAAATTGACTTTGACACCATCATTTTAGATAAAAGTCCCTCAGATCAGAGCCTTGAATATCAGGTGTTAGGGTCATGGTGGGAAACAAGTGCTATAGTGCTATGATGAAAACTATTTGCATCATCATAGGTGGCATTTAGAGATCCAACTCAGCTGGCCATCCTTGATGTCACTAATTCCACTTAATCTCTCTGTTTTTCAAGGGAATCCAGCTAACTTTACAGAACCTTTTGAATTGCTTGCACAGCCATGAAAAAAGGAAAATTTCCAACACACTCAAATTTCAGGGAAATGGATTCTTAAACAATTTAATAGGGATAAAAAGAAAGTTTGTAATGATTAAATTACATTTGATGGTGCTTTTCTCTATTAGTAAATATACGCTACTAAAATTGGAAATGTAGGAGTGAGCTCGTCTCTTGTAAGGTTCTAGATGTAATATCTTTATATGAAATTCCATAAGTGGTAAGAGGATCAGGAGATATGTATATTAGGGGGTGCATAAGGGTAGCTCCCACTTGGACATTATCTGCAGCACATAAAGGCTCCATAAGAGTAAGTACTGCATCTGACTTAGTAAATATTTGATGAGCGAATTTATAAATACAATAAGTGCTCTCTGTCTCATTCCACCCCACCTGCACTTCTGCAGACACAAACATACAAAGATAAATGTACAATGTATTGCAAGATTATGGGGGAGAGGAAGAAAATGAAGAACCTCAGGCTGGTTTACAGCTAGTGAGCATGGGTCCAACAGTGCCTGTGATTAATAGGCAGCAATTGTTCAAATTGGTGGATGTTTCAGTAGCAACATTCATCAAATATTTTAAATACTACCCCAGGATGCCCCTTTATTTAACCTTGTTTTATTCAGAGCTAAGCACCTGCTATCCTAAAATATCCTTGAAATCAGAACCAAACAGAATTCCTGAAGGTGATTTTGGGAAGTCAAACTGGGCAAGAGGATGAACTGTGGTCATGGTTACTTCATCTCAACTAGACCAGGCTTTAGAACTTCACTGCAGAATATTGAAGCCAACTAGGCAAAACCTTTGATGTGAGGCAGCCTAGTAATTTAGAACATGCACTAGGTTGGAATCTATGATAGGGTTTTAACCAGAGCTCTTCCACTAACTTTCAAACAGATTTGAGAGAAATCATTTCAGTAGGTTTTTGTTATAGTTAATCTGTATAGTGAGTTCAGGATATTTGAATTCTGGGATCCCTTTCAGGGCCATCATCTAATGAAATAAGGTGTACCTTTTTCTGAAAGAGGATTCTTTCAATAGTGTGTGTATAAGGACACAATAATGTGTTACATAAGGACTGTATCTTAATCCCACCATTTTAAATTCCTATTGATATTTATAGAATGGTTTGATCTGTGTATGACATTAAATTCCGCATAAATATTTTAAAATTTGGCTTAAAAGAATTTATAACTTGTGTCACCCAATAATAGTTCCACTCTGTGTAAAAGGGAAGGGTACTTCACACATCAGTATTTGTGAAAGTGGACTTTCAAAACCAAGCCCCAACATATTTAACCTCAGTCATATCTTCATCAGTGTTTCAAGAAGTCAAATAAGCTGTGGCAAGGTCCTGCAATTTCCATTCCCATATATTATAGTAAAGAAGTGCTGATAAATCTGCAACATTTGCCTTTTACTACAGCCAATTCTGCTAATCAAGAGAGCAACATAGTTTTCATTCATGGAAATCAATGGAAGTCCACTCCTAGCCAAGCTTGCCTGTTGATTCCTTGAGTGTTGATTACACATGAACATTGGTAAACATAAACATAAATAGAAATAACAGCTAATTGCAATGAATATATTTAGAGAATCCATTGTTGTAGAACTTTTCAGAACTTTTAATATCCAAACATACTTATGACTTTCCAAAGAAGACCACGTGGTACTCTTCTCAAACTTTGTTCCAGCGAATTACTCATTTCTTTTTTTGTTATTAAATGAGTGTTCACAGGGATCATATTTTGGAGAACACAACATGGAAACTTCTGTATTAGTTTATTTTCTATTGGGGAATCAAAAAGAGTCAATATTTATCAATAAATTGCTATCCTGCCTCTGTCTGCCAAACACATTTTTTGTATTTTATTGAAGCTTAGCTTAGAGCCTATCTATGTTGGAGTAAAAAGGACCCTTAATTATTGTCCAGTTGTCTAATTTTATAGGTAGTAAAATGGATGACCAGGAAGATGAAATAACATGCTTAAGAGTCATGTTGTGAGTTTGAAGTTGTTCTGGTATTAGAATATGGATTCCTTATTCCTTAGCCCACTATTTTTTTCCATTACCCCACACTGACTCTCTTCATATTTGCCATAGTTGATCTCCACAGAGTGTTTATAAAGAAACTTTGAACATGCTAACTACAATCAGATGTATTTTAGGTTCTTCAAATAGAAGACCCTTCTGACAATTCAAATTCCACTTGTCCAAAACTGAATTTATTTCTTTCTTCTTATATGACAGTATATATGTAGGGACTAAGAACATAGTCTTTGAAATCAGCCCACTTAGAGTCTTCAATAAACTTCAATATACTCAGTGATTCCCACATCTTCTGCTTTTCTCAGACTGATACTTTGGACTGGATTATTCTTCTACCAATATCTCATACATCAAAGTTCAGCTTTACCTTAAAATAGAATTGAAACACTTGTAATAAGCACATGATGTTTTTAACTAAATCAATTTGAACCAAACAATTTCTATCTCTATCATTGCTGCTATTAGAGATCCAGTAGTAGAAAGTATACACAAGGTTACAATGCCCTTTCCTCAAATTAGTTTTAATTAGCCAAATTTTATCTAATTATCCATTAATAATGGCCATTTGAGTAATGGCACACTTTTGAACTGCACATAATTCTGAACCATTTCTCTAAGATCTCCTAATTTATTAAAATTGCCTGGCCAACTACTTAGAAACAGTGTATCTGTTTCATTCAATAAATACTTATTGAGAACTTATGATGTGCAAGGCTCTGTATTGAGTCTTGTATTAACCAATCTATTAAATGAGATGTGGTATCCAGACTGAAAATAAGCTCTAATTATTTTTGAAAATGTCCACCAAACCAGTATGTATCCATTGTTTCTTAATTTTACATTTTGTATCATTATTTTTATTTACCAGTAGTATGATTAAAGGTACTTAAGGAAATAGCTCTCAGCATAGAAATGCTGACAGGTTTTAGGAAGTGAGACCAGTAATTTTTCAAACTTTGTCAAATAATTTATATTATTTTGACCAGGTTTAGCTTAGTATTTTGGAGTACAAATGTACTTTCTAACCATTTCCTCTCGATATCTGAAAATATATATCCATGCTGCATTATTCTCACCAAGGATTTCTGGATTGTAGGCTTTTGGTCCTTAAACCTTTAGGCAGTGATAATAAAGATACCATCCTTGTGCTTAAAAATAACAGTGAAAATAACATACATTGAATTGATGAACAGATATACTAGAGATCCAGAGTGATTTGAGACCTGGGCTAGCCATCGAAACCTTAAAAAGATATGAAGGGAATGGCTATTAAGTCTTCATTTTATTTATACACTCAAAAAACATTTAGTGAACAAATATGATATGGAAAGCCCTGGGCTGGTTGTAGTCAGGGATATTTTTAAGACACAGTTTATGACCTCAAGGAGTAGCTTAGTGATTGGAGAAACAGCTCTGAGGCATTGGAAGGGCACTGGACAAGTGCCCCGATTTGTCTACTCAATAACTGCATGACTGGAAGCCAACCTAATCTCCTTGAGCTTTGATTTACTTATCCATAAATTGAGTGTAAAAGAAGAATCTACAACATCTAGTTTTAAGGACCAAATCAAAGGACACATATGTAATTATCTAGCATGGTACTGAAAACAGAGTAATGATCAAATGCTAATTAAATGAAGTGTATACATAATGCAAGGTATAAAGTTGTCAAGTGCATAAGAGTTCTGTGTGCTGCTAAATTAGTATGACTCTGATAGAAAAATACATAGCTATGATAGGTCATTGACATGAGTCAAAGAAAAAGTCTTACTTCAATATGACACCATTCTTACTCTGTTTCACCTATCATCTGAATTATTCCTCTTACACTGTGTGCCATGCTGTTTACCAAGAATAGCTCCTCAATGAAGAGAATGCCAAGAGTTTTACTAGCTAGACTTGGAGCACAGACATTTAAAAAATAATTCTTATCTGGAAAGGGCTTCTACCAATATCTCATATTGATAAGCTTGATAAGCATCTGATAAGCTTGTTAGGATGTGTGTATATGTAGATGAAAATGCATGGAAGATACACAGAGTGCCAAAAGGGTGGTTTGGGTCTTAAATTTCCTAAGCAATAGAAACCCACTTTTCCAGCCTTGTTTCTACTTTCTAAGAGGCTCTATGCTCCAGCTAAATTGCTGTATTCATTTTTGTTTAGTTACCCTAAACTTTCCTATCTCTGTATCTTGCTTTTATCTGCTTTTCTCTGCCTTGTAGTCTTCACTTTTCAAAATCCTATTCAGTTATCAAATTTATCTGAAAATATAAATCCTGCCTTTGTGCCTCCTAATCAGAAATTATATATGGCTTTCTATGAGGCTGTGCATTCTCACAATTTTATTGAACCTTTTACCTGGTCTACATTTTAGTCATTTTGCCATATCTTGTATCATTCATACCTACTCCCTCCTCACACCCAGTTTCTCATTATATAATGGAGCCATATCTAGTCCAGCTCACCCAGATTTCCATCCTTTGTAGTGTCTTAGCACTTAATACAGGTATGTGTGTGTGTTTAATTTACTGAGTGGACGTGAAGAAAATCAGAAACAATGAATAATGGTCAGCATATAAGATGACATTTCAAAATTATACTTTACATTCTCAATTTCCTATAATACCAATATGTAGATTGAATAGAATTTACTCTTTTGGGGGCAAATATATTAGGCATACTTTATACCTGGCAGAATATGGAAAATCTGTACGTGATACAATGAATTTAACAGTATAAGAGGCAATCATTACTGCTTCAGGTGCATTCCTAACCACTCACCCCTGGTTGAAATGTAGTATTCACACAAATCCATGAATGAAAAGAAATGTATATACATTTCAAATGTTCACTCCTTGATTATCTTTCCTTGTGTAAAATTATCTTCAGAGCCATGAAAGACTGTTTGATATTTGTGACAAAGCAGCCTCTTCTGACTTTTATGCCTATGAGTAGGAATAGTAAGCTGTTAGATCATGTACTCAAATCCTTGCTGTGGAAGAATTTTATTCTTAATAGCAACTTAAAGTTTGAAGAAATATTTATAGGAAAGAAAAATACTCAAAGGTCTAAATAAGATTACTATTAGAGTTGACCTTAGATTACCTAGAGGGCATGACTATTAATCTGTCACAGATCATAGGTGTTATTTGTTCATGTCCAGTAAGGTGTCTTCTTTGTGGATGTCTCCATTGCAATTTTTGGCAGTTCTATTGATGACACCAGTTAATTGAAATCAATGTGGATAGCTCTTGATTTCTTGGAATTTCTTTATTTTGGTCCTGATATACAAAGGTAGCTCCAGAATTTCTTAATAGGAGGGAGTTAGGTACAACAATCTGGTTGACAGGAGGTGCAGTGGAACATGCAGCTGCATTTGCATCACAAATTGTTCTTGCATGTATTTTATGTAGGTTGTCTTGGGACATTTATCCTCTTCAAGTCTAATAGAAAAGGAAAGTCTATAGTCTATATTAGTAATATACTAATTTAAATATCTGTTACTTTTATATTTTTCTAGGACAAAGAGAGATCTTCAAAAACCAAAAATGAAGCTCAAATCTATGTGCCAGTGGTTGGCACTGCTCATTCTTCTAAGTGTAAGTAAAACAAAATTATTCTAAGCCATGTTAATTAAGAATGCTGAATAAGAAAGAGTGTTTTGAGTGTGCTTGAATTGGCATTTGCAAGGGCAGGCATAGTTCTCCGGAAGCCAAAATTAAGCTCTTCAAAACCATCATTTTTCTTAATATTTTGTTAACAAATCTGCCTTCTGAACTTTCACTAATTTAATGTCATGGTTTATCCAGAAGTTTGAGCTTTGTTTCTTTATAAAATTTTAGCACGAATTTGCGACATCTTCATATTATCTTAGAAATTAACATAAAAAAGGCTAATAGCATTCTCAGATAAAATGGTCTTCGTGTTTGACATGTGGTTTTGAAACATATTTTCTGAGCTGTTCAATCATTTTAAAACATCTAAATTCTTTCAGTCTGGTTATTGATTTCAAATGTATTTTTCATCAAAAACTAAGAATCTCCAAGTCTTATATACCACTGTCACTGCATAACTGTTTCTCCAGCTTTTTAAATCATGTTCAATTTATGTAATTTTATACTGCTTTATCTCTAAAAGATTTAGCAAGTAGTCAATAATATAATCATCCTAGAAAACACTATCAGTGACTATTTGTGTTGACATTGTTAACCCACCATCACATCAACTTCAATAGCACATGAAAGGGAGATGAGCAAATTATACATAAATCATTTTGGAGTTGTTGCTCCTTATCCTACCTCACCAGAATAGCATTTACCAATGAATTACAGCTGGCAGTAAACATCACTCAGTATCTCACACTGTCGTACTGACCCCAAGCGAAGCTTGCACAGGGTTCCAGGGTTTCCATTGTTCATTAATGTGTAGCACAGGCTTACAAGTCTGCCTATACTGTTTCTCTTTTCGTTATTTAAGAAAATATACATTAGTGTTCATAAATGTTAATTTAACTTATAAGAGAATTTTTATTTTGTAATATACCTCAAATAAATGGTTTTATAGGAATGATTGTTAATGCAACTCTTTTGCACTTATTTGGATAATGAGCACAGTTTATTTTATTATGCCAGACTGTTACATATTATTTTAACCTATTAAATATTTCTTTAGATAAATTACAGTATAATTTTCTGAAAGTAATCTAGTACTTTCAAATGCAGCTTACTTCATGCCATTAGAAATGTAATAAAAACACACACAAGAATATTGTAGAATCTAATAGAATATTTTAATCTGTCTGCAAATTACCAAGCCTTATGTGGTCTTCTATACATGCAGAAATATTGGTATATATTATTCATAAATTGATATTGTTATTTTTCATAGCTCAAGTGAAATCCTATGTGAATATTTCCAAATAATTTTGTTTCATAAAGCATGTAATTATATTGGGCATGATAGAAGAAAAATTAAAGGAACTACTAAACACTGATGAAAGAGTTTGAAGATTATCTAATTACCTTTTTTACTATGAAAACTACAGATAATTTTGGTGTGTTAAAAAATTAAAGCAGGTCACTTTTATTCAAAACTTTAATCTATTATATTCTACAATTTAAATATTAAAAAGTTACATATTTTTGCAAGAGCCATGGACAGAGATATTTTATGGTCTTTGGGCATTTCTTTACCAGCAAACATAACTGAACAAAGCACTTAAAATGGCTTTGTGTTCTCTTTTCTGTGACAAAGAGAAATTTGCTTTTCTGTCTGTATTTGTATTATATATTTGATTTGAAGGATTTGTCCATGAAACAAAATTTGATCCATCAATTTCCTTTAAAATACTCATTATGTTCCACATTGATATTCCTTAGAGAAAAAATAATTTTTTAAGGACAATATTCTTAATTAATCCAAAACATCACTTTTTAGATAATACATTATTGTGGAAAAACCTCTATTTATGAAATTTTACCAACTTGATTTCCATATGCTCTTTAAAGTATCAATTTGCGTCACCATCTTCTCTTAGCCTCTTTCCATTAACCAAAACCACCATTCACTTCCTCGCCTTCCCCTGAGGTAATACAATAGGTTTCAAGCGGTGGCTGGTACATAGTGAGCTCTCGAAAAATGCTAGGAGGATGATGATGATAACAGTGACAACAGACAACAAAGACGAAGACAGAAAAACTAGGTTCTTCCAAGAAGCATTTTGTTATTGCTGTTTACTTAGCTACGTACCCCTATTTGCTTTGAATGTGTGATATATACAGAAATTTTGTTGTTTACATAATGCATAAGTAGACAATACAAAGAACACCAACCAAGCATCTGATCCCACCTGGAAGAACCAGTGCTAATATTTTACAAAGTTGTACTTCGTTTTTTGCTGTATACCAACTGAAAAACACAAATAATTTTAACATATACATTATCAACATTAAGGATGGTGACATGGAAATCCTGTTGGTTACATTGGTGGATTCTAGATTCATATTCTTTTTAGAGCAGTTCTGTCTTTGGCAATCAATAGCAAGCACTCCCTTCACCCCAGTAGTAGCATGGTCCATACATTCAGTGGGCTTGAACTATTGCAGAGGTGGAACATCTCTCAAAGATACAGACAGAACAGCTCTGTAACTCTACTATCTCTATACTTCTAGAAACTACCTGTAACCCCAAAACAAGCTGATTGTCTTACATCAAAGTAGGACTTGCCTAAGCATATGGCCATTTCAAATTGCTTCCCTCTGGACTCTATGGTTATTGTAGATGAAATCTTCTAGAATGTGAGCTACATGAGGGCAGGGTTCTTGCCAGCCTTATTCACTGATGAATTTCTAAAATCTAGAACAATGCCTACCATGTGGGAGGCACTCAAAGTATGTATTGACTGAAAGAACCAGGGATGTTTCTGCTGTTGACAACTACTGTTAGTGGGAGCTTGGTCGTCGTATGTGCGGCGCCATTTACTTGAACCTTTAGGAGTGACATCACATATACGGCAACTAAACTACTACATGGGACAACAATTAAAAGGTTGTTTGTTTGCTTGTTTTTTGAAGAATCATGTAACATGGTTTGTATGCAAAACTTTGAACACTGATTTTTATTCCAAAAAGCAATATGCCTCATTTCTATCTTCATGTGAGCATATAATCATGTATTTATTTAAATCACACAAATATATAACAATATAGATATAACACTTATGATAAGTAGAATGTTTTTAAGTCTTTCACATTGCTTGGTAGTTTTATTTAATCCCTACTATCTTTATTTTGCCTCTTTATTGCTGAAAATATCACGTTATCAGGATTTTTATTTGTATAAATTATTATACACATTTTAATGTTTAGTAAATCTTATTAAATTTGTACATGTGTAATTTTTAAACAGTAATAATTTAATGTTTGTAATTTTATATACATATATTTATATCTACATGTATATTTACATTTCTCTACCTATCCTCTATCTATATACAGTCATCCCTCTATAGCCATGGGTTCTGCATCTGTGGATTCAATCAATCTTAAATAGAACATTTTTGAAAAAGAAATTGCATTTGTACTGAACATGTAAAGACTTTTTTCTTGTCATTATTCCCTAAACAATACAGTATAATATATATTTACATATCATTTACACTGTATTAAGTATTATAAGCAATCCAGAGATGATTTAAAGTACACAGAAGGATGTGCACCTACGCAAATGCTGCACCATTTTATATGGGGGACTTGAGCATTCATGGATTTTGGTTTCTGCAGAAGGTACTACGACCAATCCCCCAAGAATACCAAGGGATGACTGTATATATAAAGAGAATGCCCCAATGTGTATGTTATTTTTAGGAAGAAAGTCATTGAGACATTCATCTACCGCTGGAAAAATTTCATCTTGCTTGAATACGAACCAGACCAGGGACCATCGCAGATTATCACGGCTCATCTAACAACGGAGGTTCTAATTTCTCATTCCTTCAGTGTTGAAACAATCTCTAGTGAACCAGGCTTCAAACCAAATTCACTGGAGTTTGTTTCAATATTGCAAGAATGGTAAGATTGAAGCTACTGTCATCACCATGAACTATGCTTACTCTTACTGAGATGGTCATATCTCCACTGTTACTGATGTTAAAACTGTATTAAACCAAATAAGGATGTAATTTAAAATACATTTTAGATCAAACCTAACATTCTAGGTTTTCCACTTGATATTCTTGGACATACTATCTCCCCATGGCTTCCATGAATTTCCAAATAGAGCAGGAATATTCTTTAGTTGGTTGTCAGCCATATAAAGACAGAATTCAGAATGTTAATTTTGCAAAGAAAGTCAGCCTTTCTAGTCAGCGAACTAGTTTCTAACATCTAAAATATCTAGTATAAATAACAGATAAGATTTATATAGTCCATCCTATTCCATCTTCTAATTTAATTTGAAGATGGTGAGAAAATAGCCCAGAAAATAATAATATATAAAATGGTAATTCTCATATCAACTGAAGATTGTAAGAACAGAGACACAAAATAGAATCTAAAATAAACACATAAACTGAACCAATCATTAATATCTCTACTGTGAGGGCACCATGATCTTTCCCTGCTTTAATGGCTACATGATAGTCAGTTAAATTACCAAACACAAACACCCATTCATGCAAATACAGGCTAATGAAATACAAAAAGAAGCTTCAACATGCAATTTCTTCAAGATACTTTTTTTTTTAAGTTTCACAAACCATGTTCCAATTTCCAATCAAATACCTGAGAATTTTATGATTGATGATTCATTATTGTTCACAATTTCTGGTGTCAAGAAAATATTTAAAATATTTAAATTAAAATAAAATACAGTGTTGGTCCTTCTTGCTAGACTGTAAGCTCCATGAGAGCAAGATCCACACTTGTTTTATTAAACATTGCATCCCCAGCATCTAGCACAATGTTTGGTTTTTCAAGTTTAATGCATGGTTGCTGACCAATTGATTTGAAAACAAGTAGAAATAGAGTCATATGTCTACAGAATTGTGTTCAGCTGCATTGGTAAAGGATTTGCACATTTTCATCACTTTTGTGGGTTCATTAATTTCTCTTTTTTCTGTCATAAATTTCAGAAGCATTATAATTAGAAATGACCTTAGTATTTAAAGAGTAATGTCAACTTTATTCACAATAGATGTCCATTTAGACTTACAATAGTAATGTTATAATGGCAATAAGTATACACCCTCTTTGTAAGTGATTTCTACTCAGATGACTTGCTTGGCATTTCCAAAACAAATCCAAAAGAGAACTTACCTTCTTTCCCCTATTAAGGGTCTCATTTTCCAGTATCTACCTTTTCTCAGGGAACTACCATTTTTTTCAGTTATATAGACTAAATATCTGGGCTGTTTGACTATTACTGTTCTCCATTTCTTATATTCAGATGTGCCTTCATGTCTTTGTTATTTGAGAAGGTGCTAAGAGTTGCACGTGGGGTGATCTAGCAGAGGCCCGTCAACTTCCTAGCTGCCCTCCCCAACTCTCACCTGTGGACATCTGATGCCTGCCCCGTGAATTTTGCTGAAATTCTCCTTCACAACCTTCACTGATCAAAATCTGCAAAACATATTTACTTTTATTATCATGTTTTAATAATATTAGCTAAGATACATTGAACCTTTCATGTCCCAGGCACTTTGTATTTGTTTTCTTGTTTGTCCTCATAACATCCATAGAGGATAGATATTATTATTATTATTACTATTCTCATTTTGCAGTGAAGAAACTTAGACCTAGAGAGGTTTCTAATCTGCTCAAAGTAACAAAACAAGTTTCATTTTTTTTTTTTTTGGCTTTCCAGGCTCTGCATTTTCTCACCTTTTTGGACCCTATTTCTTACCCTCAAATATGCTCCCCTTCAGGCAGGATGGTTTCCTCACAGTGTCTCACACAGGCCGTTTCCAACTTCCAGACTTTTGTGCATGCATTTCCCTCCATCCCAAAAGCCTTTCCTCTCCTCTCTGCCCATTCAGACACTATGTACACTCAAGGTCCAATTCAAATTTTACCTTGTATCTGTACCTATCCTGACTACTTTTGCTCCGTACTCTCTCCAAGCTCTAAATTTTGATTGTAATATATGCTGTACAGCTTAGCATTTAATGATAGACTGTCACATAGGACAGACTTAATCGCACACACTGGAAAACAGTGAGGACCCACCATGATTAGCTGGGGGTATACAGGTCAACTTAATGGGGATGTGTTTTGTGTAGAGACTGGGGTATATATTAATAGAAGAGTAAAAACGCTACTTCTGTCATCAGTACACTTGGGAAAACCTCTTATAATAATGCAGACAGAAATAAGGCCAAATAAAAGTGTTTCAACTGGCATAATAGAAATCAAACGATATTCCTAACTTAAGAAGAAGGACAGTCAGGGAAGGCTTAAGTTTGCAGATCTTCTCCAAAAAATAAATAAATGAATAATCTCTATGCAGAATGCAAGAATGCAGATATTTTAAAAAGAACCCACAGACCTGCGCACCACCAAAAACATTGGTCATAGCCACAACAGAAATTAAAGTGTATATAAATACAGTTAGAAATGACAGTATGACAGCTAGTGATCTTTTCACACACACACACACACACACACAACTTTGATAAACAGAGACCTGTGATAGTGATGGTGATTAACTGAAACAGAAAAACGAATGTCAACCTGTACCAAAAATGCAAATGTGCTGAAAGAAATATTTAAGAATTACATTGATTTTCATCAGTGAAAATTAATTGCCCTGTATAGGTCATCTCCTAATGAAACCAATTTAAAGAGATTAAGGTCAATTATCAGAGGCAGAAAACATATTTTGTTTGTTCTATGGAATAAATAGGATAAATTTCTGGTAGTGTACACAATCCAAGCACAAATAAAATTTAGTTGAAAGAATCCAATAAAAAAGCATATTTATTGCACTATGTCTATTTTTTAATAACGTGATTCACGATTTTTAAGAGTAAGGCAAAGTTGATATAATATTGGTATTTTTTGGAAATCAGATTATTTGCTTCGTTTACTTCTAAACTTTACAATGATAATAAAATTAAAACGATACTAGCTGAAAAAGAGGTGTGTGAGTATGTGTGGGTGTTATCCATTTTCAATAGTGAATGGAAACTAATGCAAGTATAAAATTTGTAGATAAAATTTGTAAATGAAGTATAAATATACTTTTTAGTTATAAAGCAAAAAAATTCTACATGGAGACCATGAATAAGTATTGCTTATAGAAGGAAAAATAAATGTTTTCTAATGCTTTGATTGTCTCATTTATTTATGTGCTCACCCATCCCTACTCTCTATAAGTAACTGGTATTTTTCTTTTTAATACAGTACCCAACCCCAACTTTTCCATCCTCTTCAAATGAAAGCAAACCAACAACAGAGCCTGAGCCATTTCTGTACACCATAGGACGAAAGAAGCTGCAGGAGGCAGAGAAGAAGTGCTATGAGCGAATGCAACAGATGCCCCCATACCAAGGAGAAGGTAAAGAGAAGGATGCATGTGAACATATGTTTGAAACATCATTAAAGACTTATTTTCTTCCATGGGTAAATATGTGTTGAGTAATTTTAATTTAATATGCCAGCAGTTTTTACAGTAGTTTTCACACCATGGTATGCTTGTGTATTTAATGCATTGAATATGCATAATTTCTCTGCTCAAGTTCATCTGATCTGACTGCTGTTTGGCTAACATTTGCCCTCATGACAAAATTACTGCAATAATTCACACCTGGCAAGCAGTATTCATACCTGGCAAGCAGGAACAATACAGGCCTAAGTGAAGGAGGGGAAGAGGAAATTGAAAGAAAGGGGAATTGAAAAATGGTGGAAAGAGAATTTGCCTGAGGTGGAACCTGTCGAAACCCTGCCTTGCTTGGATTAATTAGGCAGTAGTATCTTCCTTTAACTGTCAATTGGTTGGCAACCAATGCCATTCCTTCTCCCTTTCTACCCCCAGTTTCCAGGAGAATTAGAAAAGTATATCTCTTATGCAGACTTTATCTGTTATCTTTTCTAGAATGTTCTATGTGACTGCCCAAATATTTTCAAGGTTAAGCATATTCTATTAGCTGTAGAGGGCCCAGAGGAAAACAAAAAGGAAGATGTGATGATGTGATGGCCAAGTGTTGCAACATTTGTTTAAATTCTCTTCCCTGTCCCCTAAAACATTTGAAAAACTCAGTAAGATCTTGTATAACCTTATATTTTCTATGACAAACCTACTCGGTAGGTAAAAAAAAAAAAAAAAAATGATTAAATATACTGTTCCTACATATGCTTTGCTTTCAAATCAAGTTTTAATTTGTAGTTCTTATTTTTAGCATTTTCTTTTAAACAAAAAACATCAAGTCAATTCAAAAGCAGATACACGTTATTCTTCTATCTGCCGTAGTTTCAGTGGTTCTCAAGAACTAAATAGGCATTAGATGCAACTCTGACCAAAGGTGAAACCATTTCTTTGAAGCAAATTGAGACAATAAAAACAAAAAACTGATATTTTCAGAGACTGAGTGCAGCTTCTTACACTACTGTATTAATCACCTTAGGATGTTGAACTCAGGTGCTATGGTCATTATTTAAAAAAAAAAATTTTTTTTTTGAGAACTTCCTTCAAAGCCTGAGACTCGTTCTTTTGAATAACTTTATAGAGGTAAATCTTCATGTTTTAGGGTATATTTAATTTTTGAAAACAGTGAAAAACCACTTGGAGCCAATATTGGTGAATACCTAAAGTGATCAAACAGCATTATTTTAGTCAGTAACAAAGTATAATTCTATAGTAATAGGACTTTTTTATTAACTGGCTGCAAATGCATCTCCAATAGGAATTTTGAACAATTGCATCACCCTTGGATTAAGAATAGATCTAAGGTCACCCTTTTGAAGGTTAATGGTTAGTAGGATCCATATGTTCTAAAGCCATACAGATTTTTAAAGGCGATTTTATCCAAGGCGAAATTGCATGAACTTTCCCAAGAGTTCCTTTGCAACATTTCTGAAAATATTTTAAAGGAAAGCTTTTGGAAAAAAGATTCCAAACATATGATATGTATCTTTTGAAGAATAAATGGGAAAAATCCTACCAAAATGTAAATTCCACTAGTGGTAGGTAAAGTTAATACCTTTATTTTGTGTTGCCACCGCTGCTGCTATTGTTTTAATATGTTCATATCCAAGTGGAAATTCCCAGAATAAGAGATACTTAATTTTCTGTGCACTATTCAATCCTGCTCAGGATTCCACAATTTTTGACAACTTTCAATTGTATCTTAAATAAATATAAATAACTTAAAGAAAAGATTGATTAGGTGCAACATGCTGATAAACTTTGCAAAATTTATTCTCTGATAATATACCTGCCCTTAAAATTTATCTCAAGATTTTGAAGAATTAATCTGTGTCATGAATTTTTTTCAAGTAATGCCCTTTTACAGAATTGCTCTTCAAATCCTTATGCTGATAATGGTGGAAAAACTTAACATATCTTACGGGAACTGCAAGATTTAGTAATCTAAATCCTGCTTACTGGTTGGGTATTTTAAAGAAGGATGAAGTTTCAGAAAGTAAAAACTTATCAAAACACCTCAAAATCCATTTGATTAACAACCAACCTATACCTCAAATTCATGTTCTCACTTATAATTAAACAAATGGAGAACAGTCTTTGGGGCTACTTGCTTTTTGATAAGCTCAATTTTAGAACCTCTTACAAAGTAAGGTTAGAACCCTACCTGACATCAGTGAGATAATCAGGTCACAGATATGCCAATGCTATTTGAAACTTTACTTCCAAAATAAATGACTTGGTCTCATTTGAAATGTAGATGATCATAACTGGAGTAATAGATTCAGCTACATGTAAGATTTTTGTGGGGTCAGTCTCCTCTTGAAGTCCACATAGCTTCAAAATCAATTTCTTTCTAAATGGCCAGGTCCATATTGCAACCGCACCTGGGATGGATGGATGTGTTGGGATGACACACCGGCTGGAGTAACGAGCGTTCAGTCCTGCCCAGGTTATTTTCCAGACTTCGATCCATCGGGTAAAGTATTTCTTTTCATTTTATATTTTTGCTATGAAGTTTCTAGAGTTTTCATGGTTCTAAAAAGAAAATCAGATATAAAATGTACCTACCTAATAATGCTGCACATTTAACACATGCCAAAGAGTTTCCTTAATTGAAATATCGTTCAGTTGTACAAATACTGCAAGTTGTCCTTATTTTTTAACTCATCTTTCTGGTCATTGGTGCATGTTGATATTAAATTGTGGTTTATAAAATCAGTTTTTCTCAAACTCTTTGAATAGTTTTAATTCTATGTGTTTTTTTTTTTTAAATTGTCAATTGTCTCACATTTGTTGACATGCATATACTGGGCTGGGTGTAACGTGCACAATGGAAATTTTACATAACTTTGAAAATTATATAAAAGTAACATGTGTAAGGGAAAATAAAGTAAAAGGTGGTAACTCTAGACAACAGATTTCTGTTCCAAAAGCATATTATTAAAATGTGCTTACTAAGTATGACTAATACTGTGGTAATCTATCATGCCAACACCCAGCTCTGTATCCAGCACAAGAGTGATCGACAAATGTCCGTTAAGTAAATGAGTGGCACCAAATTCACTTTAGTTATAAAAGGTACATAGGAATGCTTTTCATTAAGTATCACTTTTTCCTTTTTAAAATATTTTCATACATATTATCCCATTTTATACTTCCCTTATTTGACAAAAATCAGCAAGTGATCCCAACTCTCCTGAGCCCCTACCTAACCCTTTCTGTATAATTATGTCCACAGTTTAGAAAATTATTTCAGAAATAGTATTTTTCAATCTCCATACAAATTTGTGCAAGTTGAAAGACTTAGGAAGTTTCAAGGGAGGACATGCTATTTCTTCAGGCCTCAATTTTATCACACTGGTCTGGTTAGAAGTTAAACTAGGATGCTCCAGTAGGACAAAGGTCCAGAAGTATCAGGTTCCAAGCAAAGTAAGAAACCAGGGGGCTGAAGTTATGTATTTTAGGATTGTCAGGTATTAAAACAGGTTGGAGATCTGGAATGTGAGATGTCCCATGTCAGTGCTCAGGAGCAATGCAGAGGAATGTGTACAGTTGTGTAACAGCCTCAATCCAGAGACTAGGCAGACATATGGGAGTGGAGCATGGGATTGTGTAGGTGCCAGTAGTAAGCAAATGCGTCTCAATTTGGCTGAGAAGCTGAGGTACTTGAAAAAAAAATCCAGTTGCCTGTTACCACCCCAGAGATTCTGATTTAATTGGTTTGGAGTATAGCCTGTACACCAGGATTTTTAAAAGCTCTTCAGCCAAGATGAAACTATAATAAACAAGGAAGAAAGTCTAGGTAAGAAGGTAACCAGGACCAGGGAGGCTCAACCAAGTGCCTAAGCACCTGTGCAAGTGGGAGGCAGAGCACAATATTAGATGAGACTGATGCAAGGAACGAAGGAAGGTGGCTCCCAGAGGAGTAAAAGGTAGTGGAAGCCCAGCCCCAGGAACTGTGGGTGGCAGGGCCAGAAAAATTCTGTTGCAAGAAACTAGATAGAAAATCTGTCCCGTTGAAATAAATCAAGGATTAAGATACTGAAAAGGAGGTCTAAATCTTAGTTATAAAGGAGGCCCAGATGCTGCAACTAAATGTGATCAGCTACAGACACAGCATGGAAGTCCCTGGTAAGGGGTGAGATTTGCTTCCAAGAGTAAAGTAAACCTGGGCCTGCAAAGGTTGTGTGAGTGGCTCTAAAATTCCAATTAGAGCAGAGAAATGAGTCTATGCCTGAGACAATGTCTGGAAGATCCTTTTTGTGCCTCCTTCAAGGGTAAGATCTCATTTGTCCTTGAAACTAAAATTCTACCCCAGTGAGGCAGATGTAATGGAAGTGGGATTACAGCGGGACTCTTTTCAAACCAGTGCAGCGCCCCCCCCACTTCTGGGAATTCCCATTTTGATGGAAAAGTGGGGATGCAAAGAAAGATAGAGCTTTGTGCAGTGCTTTAACTCAGAGCTACATTCCTGGAAACTCTCACTAAATACTATGTGATGATAATCCTTTAGGCCTTTATGGACTCTTCCCACTAAATGATGCTTCATTAATCTTGATCTGACAACTACATTAGAGGTAACTTGATTGGCATGAAGAGCTGCTCTGCCATTGAGGCTACTAGGCCAGTTCCAAAGTAGCAGTGGGCTCTTGCCAAAGTAGCTATGAATATTGACTAAAAGGCATGGTTTTGAGCAGCAAAACAGGTTTTCAGGCATTGATCCATCTTTGCAGCCTGGTTTCTAGATAGAACCCTCTCAGCTGGGGGATAAATTCACTTTAAAACCACATCTTTAAAATGTCTATATTTGACAAACTTAAATTCTTTAGGATTTTGTTATTGACCTAACACTATATCTTAATGATGCACAAAACACATTAATGAAGTGTCAGAGGTTTCATATTGGAAAAAAGGGCTTGGTGAAAAACAGATAGTGAAAGAGTGAAGAACTTTATAACTTTACTGGAATTCAAAAGTGAATTACTGGAATTCAAAAGCTGACAGTGTAAAAGAATATGCTAGAGTGTAAAAGACAAGACTTCACAACGTTAATGGCACAGAGCCAGGATGGTCCAAATATGGTTTAAGACAGTGATTCTCAACCTTGATACCCTTTGGAATTGGTGAACTCTTTAAAAATGCTGATGCCTGACCCCTCTCCAGATCAATAGAATTTGAATCTGTAGGAATAAGGCCTGAAAATCTACAAAATTCCTCCATGTGCATCTAGAGTGAGAGAAGCACACTGTATTTTCCCTGGGTCTGTCCATACCTAGTGTATTTCAGAGAGAAACACCAATATCAAAGCACATGCGGGGCATCTCCGGGCTATGAAGGGACAACAAGCCCCATGGAGTGAGTCACTGGGGATGTTCAGTTTGGAAAGGGAAAGACTCAGAAAACATAACCCTGTTTTCAAATATTGAAAGACTTTCCAGGTGAAAGTCCACAAACTCTTGATGTTTGCAACAGTTAAAACCAAGAAATGTCTACATCCAGACTTTAATTAAAACAAGACAAAAAATACGATTTTCTCTAGTCTTATCCGCAAGTGGAATGGGCTTCTTCAGGAGGAGTACCTTTCCTTCTGCACACTGTATATTTTCCCATACATGGCTATGCAACTTCGGTTGCCAGCAGGCTAAATACATTTTAAAAACAGTATATTGTTAGCAAACAACTGAAATGATACTTGAAAAGCATTAAAATTCACTTTATTATTATGATATTAGTCTTCAGTATTTTAATTTGGTACTGGGACTCCAGAAGGTAAAATCCCATAAGTGTTCAAGATTATCTACACTCCATTCCACTGACCTAAAGAATTATAAATAATGTTGTTGGCTACAATGTAATACTTAACTGCTAACCACCTAATAAGCAGGTAGAAGAAAAAATTATACTGAATTAAATAAAATATCAATAATGAGCAAGTAAACATTAAAATGAATGTGCTTGCCAAATTTAATCTGAGTTATTCAGATATTGTCTAGTTCTCCAAAGCATTTCTGCAATGTGTTTATTGCCTCAGAGATCAAATAGCAACCCTGGATTGGTATAATACGAAAAGAAATTCTCCTAGTATATTTGAAATGCTCACAAAATTTTTATTTTTGGTGATTTCTTAGGGAAAACATTTGTGTTAACAAGGACAAAGAGTTTTACTATGGATAACCCTTTTATATATAGCTATTTTCTTTTTTAGCCCAGGAATGTAGAAGTTAGAATCATGTACTAATATTTGGAGGACACTGCCTTGTTCTAATGGCTGAGGAAACAACTTATGATAAAAAATACTTAGCTGAAATATCACTGAGATTTGATAATATTTAAAATAATTTTCCATCAGCAGTTTTTGGTTAGTAAACCTGTTAAGAGCTAGTACAAAAATCCTTTTATCAGTTTTTAGGTGAAATTCATCATTTTTCATTGTGTGCCTGAAGCAGATATTACTGAATTAAATGTGAGATTTAAACTACAAGTTACATATTTGTTTGTGTGTTTACTCCAACAATTATTTCAATTATTTAAAATGGACAAAAAAACTTTTTCAAGTAAAGACATTTTTAAGCAACCTGTTAGAATCATTGCTGCTTTATGTAAATCTGTTACAAAATTAAATAGAAAAATTTAAAATGAAATTTGCTGAGATGGCCATTGGACACAATATATTTAAAGTTTCACTATTGAACACAATGTTTGAAAAAGGGTTAGCACTAATAAGCCCAAAAAAATTGACGTTGAAAATTTGTCAGTGATTTTGCTAATTCTATTTGTCGATGATAATCATACTAAGCTCACTTGCAATTTTTAAAAAGTGGTTTGTAATGGCAACATTTTGCATTTATTCATTGTCAGAAAGCTGTTTCCTAAAAATCAAAATGAAAATAATTTGTGTAAATACATAATTCACAGTAGTCTCTATTGACTTATATTCACATTCAAGTTCTATAGTCATTAACATGTTGGAATGGCTTTGAAGCTCTAAATTTATTATTTTTCTTCTTGGGATTTTAAGATATTAATGAAATAACTGTTGTTTCATTAACAGAAAGGGTTACAAGATACTGTGATGAATCAGGTGTTTGGTTTAAGCATCCTGAGACCAATGAAAGCTGGTCCAACTATACTCTGTGCAACGCTTTCACTCCTGAGAAAATTCAGGTAAGTTCTATTTCACATTTCAATATCGGGTGAGGATGTTATTATTTGTACATGAAAATGGATGCATGACTATAAAATATCTGCTACCAAGAAGCCAAAAGATTTTATGGAAAGAAATCATATGATGACTTGTAATTTCTAGGGACTCTACATTAGAGAAAATGACATTCTAGGGACTCTACATTAGAGAAAATGACATTTCACTTCTTGGTTGGCACTCGGTGTCAATGAGCATTCCTTGAGCATATGGAATCAGGCCATTGATGTCAAAGGGAATAGGGTCCGTAGAGCAGATGATGGGATTCCAGAAATTGGGCAACATTCCAAGGTACTCTCTAACATCTCCATTTTCCTGGAAGAGTTACAAATGACAAATTTTTCTACAACTCCCAAGCTTACAGTTGCTTCCTCTGTTTTGACTATGACCTTAATTTTACTATCAGGCATTGATGGAACTCTAAAGCAGGGCTTCTCGGCCCATTGATCCAGATATGGCTGTTTAGATTATTTTCAGGGGTTCTTGGTTAGTACCAGCATCTTACTGGCTGTTAGATAATTTGAATATGATTTCTGCTCAGAAACATTTTTTAAGGCGGGAGGGGTTGCATGGGAAAAAGGTACTCTTTCTTCTTCAGATGCATCGAAAATCTGAAAAGATCACTAAGTCCACAGCCACCCTCCTCACCTGACAGAGCTGAAAGAAACAGTTGATCAACATTTAGCTATACAGGGCATTGCTGAGCAACTCTGCTGGCTGCAAAATAAACCAATTATTTCCTTCAAAGATAGGCTGGTATACTAAATAATTACTAAGAAGCTAAAAGCACATCACTGCTTTTGCTTGCTATTGAGAAGCTTTGGGAGTATAGAGAACTTCCCTTTCATTAAAAACAAAGCAAACAACAACAAAACAAACAAAGTGAATAGATAGCTTAGGGAGCTTATGGACACCTCATCACAAACACAGGCTGAGGGGACCAAAGCCAGTTACCTCTTCACAAATTGCTTAGTCACCCCTGAGAGTCACATGCATGTCTACACCCTGGTGGAGAGCTGTTTACTTCATAAAGTGTGATTCAAATGATGTCATTTTAATATTTAACTTAATATTTAAATTCCTTAAATGAGAAAGGGATTTCCTGAATGAGTGCTGATCATGATGTTACAGAAAAAATATTATAACCATGTTAACCGAATTGTCGTAAATAGCGCAAGTACAAATAAGTAATTCTCAGTGTTGCCATGTTTGGCCTCCTCACACACCCTGGCCACATCTGAGAAGAAAGTAAAGAATTTTAAGAGGAAATGCTCCCTTCTAGCCACCTAATATAATAACTAAAATTCCCTCCACAAGTCTTCCATATAAATATAGTCACCGAAAAATTTGAAGTATCTAACCTCAAATTTATTTTTGAAAAAACAGAATTTCTCAGCCTTGAGAATGACACAGGATGGCAGCTAAATTATGAGCTGTTGATTTAATCTTACACATTTAGACAACTCCATTTCAGAAGAATAAATAGTTTTTTTAGAAAAAGAGTGGTCTGAAGGCTACTGAAAGAATATGAATTAAGTTATATGAAATTTTCGTAGAAATAAAGTATTCAGAGATATAAAAAAAAATACCAACAGAGGATAGGGGAACGATATGCAATTAAATACGGAATTTTAAGTGGCAAGGGTATTCTATATAGTAACTATTTAGAAGGAAGAACTTTTAGAAGATACTACTCCTGATTCTGTCTAGTGGAAAAGTTAGAAAAATATCTAGAAAATAAATTCCTGGGAGAAAAGACAGGAGGGGAGTATTCGTTGTTTTTTGCTTTGTTTTGTTTTTTAATTCCTAAATCCCACCCAAGAAAGCTATTTGAAGATTTTACCAGCTCTAGTTATAAATCAACTATTTCAACTTTGTTATTATTACCTGTAAGGATAAAAATGCTGTTAGGAGAGTGGTATCAAGCCAGAAAATGCCAAACAATATGTAAAGCCTGGTCAAATCGTAAAACGGACATAATTCAGGAAAGTTGATTAGTCTATTTTGACATTCTAATGCCTAGAAAGGGACTATTTGTTTCAAGACAGCAATAATGCGCATAAACAAAGTGCTTTGCACACTTTGAAAGCATTTTAGCAGAATTAGTGCTTCAATCCCAGACAAGGCAATTGACAAGAATCAATTCACAAGGCAATTGACAAGAATCAAAATGTTCAAGGATACATAAATGCCATATTTATCCTGGGAAGTCAAAGAACTTCATAGAAATTATTCAACTTTTCCACAGTACATTTCCATTCATATCAAGACCCAACAAATGGTGGAAGGAACTTAAGACCAGAAGTCAATAGATAAAAATACAACTACAAAATAATACACAAATTATGCTTCATTAAGAAAAACAGCAGCTGAAAATAAAATCCCCTGTTCCAACAGATTCAAGTCTACTTCAATTACAACTGACAAAATTGACTAAATAATACTAATTGCAAAAGCTAGAGTTAACATAGTGAGAGAGAGAAACAGAGGCAGACAGAAATGGAAACAGAGAGAAAAAGACAGAGAAGACAGAAATGGATGACTGGATCAATCTCTCCTTTCTGAATGGTAAAATTATATCGTAAGAAAAGGAAAGAGTATGATAACTAGAAAAAAAGATGCTATAATATTATGCATTTTATAAAGAAAGATATTCTTTTGAATCAACTAATATAATATAACACTATGAGAGAAGAAATAAAATGCACCATGATTGTGGGAAAAAAACCAATGTCTGTCAAGAATAAAGGTTTTGGCTTTTTCAACCAAGTAAATACTAATGACACTATTTTAATCCTAAATTAAACAAAGGCACAGAAACCTACCACCATATTCTCTGTTCCCTCTGTATATTCCTACTGCCAAAAGTCAGGACAATTTGGAAAGTAGATTACTATTCTGACAGTTCTTTAGGGTGGACATATCCACTGTGTATAAAAGGACCCCAGATGTTAAAACCTTCCTGGATTGTTTACTGGACCTAGGGATGATAATGTTTAACACATTTAAAACTACTTCTGAATTATGTTTTTGAATGAGATTTAATTCACCTCAAGGAATCTAATTCTTTGAAAATAGGTCAATAGGTCAATTTATTTTCATAAAATGAGTAAAGATAAAAAAATTTCATTCTCTGAAATATTTGTTATAAATTTAGCAGATTTCTTAAAATAGGAAAACTTTTGTTGCTTTATGCTCATATTTAGAAATAGAAACTATTTTCCCTCTTCTATAATCATTCATTTGTTTTTTTAACTTTTCTTTTGTTCCAGAATGCATACATTCTGTACTATTTGGCTATGGTGGGTCATTCTTTGTCGATTATCACCTTAGTAGTTGCCCTGGGGATTTTCTTCTATTTCAAGTAAGTACATTTACAACATCTGCTTTTCATTTTCTCCTTTAAGTTACTGAAATAAATGGTAAATTCTGCAAGAACAAGGGTGGAAATTCTACAAGTTACAAAAGACATGCAACATTAGGAGTCATGAAATAGCAAGAAAAATGAAATGAGCTAAAGTATGCTTTTTAACCCTATTTTTGAGGAGAACAGGATGGAACCCTGTTTTTGAGGAGAACAGGATGGAACATTTTCAAAGCCAATCTACCTTCTTCCAAAAATAAGACAGTCTTGTGAGCCCATAAATACACTGGGAATATGGTAAATGTTTCATTTACCATTACTGTGGATAGTGTTCCTTTAAGTATTGAGAAGAGAATCCTCCATCTTCTTTTATCCACACTCTAAAATTTGGAGGCCATAGTCACAAGTTCAAATGCATCCTGCCTAATTATGAGCTGAATCACAAATGGATTTTGTTAGAAGAGGAAAGGGGCTGGTGAAGCCATGATAGTGGTTAACCAGTGGTTAACCTTAAGAAAGGTAAGTCCAGAGTCTCTCTTCTGCCCTTGATTCACTCAACCAAGATTGAGTAGAATCTCTGGAAGAAGATGACCCATTGTCCTATGTCAATTCTTTGCCCTTACAAACCTAGCAATGTTAACTGAAATTATCTTCAAAGACACTGTGAGGAATAAAATTCCTGTGAGGGTTTCTATTCTGAGGCTATGTCTATACACTTGATCGCATTATCTATGGCAAAATTATTAAGCTGATATAGATACTAATTTAATAATAATGGAGAATTTAAAATGTTGATTCTGTTATTTTCACTAATGATTTCATAATATATGTGAGGCAGTGGCATATGGTTGTATTGATATATTTCCTAAATTTGGTGTCATTTCTTTAAATCAAAGGTATGAGGCACTAAATTACCCTTTCATGAGAATTCTAACTTCTATATTAGCATGGTATCTCTATCCACTTATACTTTTACATGGTACTTCTCCTATAATTTGGATTTTCTACATTTTGTTAGGGAGAATGAGATTGACTAGGAAAAATCTTGGCACTCTATTCTTCATTATGTGGCTAAAAGAATAAATTTTGGAGACTGGTTAGCATATGTAAGAATAAGGAAAAAACAGTCACATCAGAGCATGTCTCTGAAAAACTTAATTTAAATGATGCTTGTCTTTAGGTTTTATTGTACACAACTATGCTAGAAAACAAAATATTAGAAAATATACAAGAAACAACTTGAATACTTTAAAATATCATGTCATCTTTAGATGATTATAAAATAGGATCTTTACAGATAATTGTACATTTAAATTAGAAACTGTTATATATACCTTCATCACAGCAAATGTTAGTGAAAACAAAGCACTCATAACACAGCCCTAAACTGGATTTCTGGAGTATATTCCCAAATATACTTCAGAAAATTATTATTATTTTAGAGTAAGCCATATGTGTATTCTTTATAGATGCACCACAACTCAGTAAATATGTTAGAAAATGAAATAAATTAAATAGAAAATTAAATAGAAATGAAATAATACATGTAAAGTACCTGGATTAATGTCTGACACATAATAAGTAAAATATAAGTGTTTGATATTGTTATTGCTATTATCATAATTATTATTATTGGTAGTAATAATGTTCATGGTGGTGTTATACAAATGATAAAGAAAATATCTTTTGTAAGCTCAGATGACAAATAATCCTCCACACTTAAAAGATTAAATTAAATAGACAATGGTTCATATATAGAGCGAAGGGGAAAAAAAGAATATAAATATATTTATTACCACTGCACTATATGTTTAAAAATGGTAAAGATGGTAAATTATATATGTGTACTTTACCTCAATAAAAAATAAATTTAAAAAACAGAATAACAGAATCTTAATTTGATTTTTGTTAAAATATTACCATGGTAGTACTAAAGAAAAACCAAGGGGAGAATAATCACCTATAAACACATTCTTAGCACAACTACTATTATTTTTTCCTTGATCATTTTTTAATCTTTGTCTATAACTTAGTTTAAGATTCTTATATTGAATGAGCAATATAAATGAATAGCAATGTTTTTAACTGAATAGCAAATGATAACATAAGTAAACAGAAAATAAGCTCCTTCCATAAACAGTTTAACATGAAAAAAGACTGATAAGCAAAGCAACAAGACATGAGATATTAATTACTAGAATTAGAAGAGTATTTTGAATTATAATGATCAGAGTGCAGCGGAGTAATCATGTAACATGATTAATCTTGGAATGTGTCTGTTCATTTCTCAATTGCACTTCATCATGGTGAATAAATACAACACCAGGGGTCTCATACAATTTTGATTAAAAAGTCTGTCACTAAAAGTCTATTTTTAAAAGTTTTTAAAAATATAATTATAAAAAAGAAAAATCCCCCAAATTTGTAATCATGCAACTAATTGTAGTCAGGACTTTAAAGGTTAAAAACCGTTAAAGGGGTATTTCTTAGTTCCTTATTTCTCTAGTCCCTTAAATAAATGATGAGATGTGGGAGCCAAATCAGTAAAAAAATAAGAATGTTCTTTCAACTCTCATTTCTGTAGTAAGCCACCAAAGATGGGTGTGCAAAAGTGTGGGCAAAGTAAAATATTTTTCTACTCCGGTTAGTCCCAAAACAAAATGATTCTGATCAAATCCTTGAGAGTATGTTGGGGCAGATTATCTAAAAGCACCTGACTTTGTCCTACTATCTCTCAACTCCAAGAACCCACCAAACTGCAACTTAAATCTGGGGAAGAAAACCAAGTCTTATTGATTTATAATCTGAATCTAATAATGAGAAGACATAAACCGAAATAGCTGGTTCTCCAGAGCAGACACAAAAGACAAATGAGATATGAAAAACACGTGTGCTGAGATGCCAAATATTCAAACCCAAAGGAAGTCGTGTATAATTTTTATACCTGTTCCTAGTCATATCTTAAACCTACCCAAACTAAAATATCAAAAACATCTGTTTTCTTAAAATGTAAGTCTGTTTCTGACTCTTCAGTGGTTTTTTTTTTAATATTTGGAGTACAGAAATATTAAAAATGATGGTGAGAGTAGAGAGTAATACTGATCTATCACTGGATTTTATCTTTAAATTAGCAAAATTTTCCCTGAAGTTTTTTCAAACATTCAACATCACTTTTAAGGTCTTTACCACACATTACGATAGAAAGTTTCATAATTTATGCATGTAATGGCATCATCTGTGTGAAACCTGAGCAAAAATTGTCATCACTTCCTTGCTTAATTCTATATTCTCAGGGTTGAGTTATTTTTCAAACTCCAAAACAGTCAATTTTATAAAACTTTCATGAAATCAAAATGTGAAGTTTCCCAGCTCCACTTCTGGGAACTGATGTCCCATTCATAATCATCCCAGTGAAAGCTCACTCTAAAGCCTGAAGAATTCCTTACATGCACCTTATAGGGTCTATGAACAGGAGAAACCCTGTAGGTGACCTCAAACCAGCAGGATAAGGAAGCTTGCAGAGGAATTTAAAGTTACTGAATTTATAGGAGGCTATGGAACTACCAATACTTTGCTAACAATGTGGAATATTACTCAGAATAAGTTTATTAAAGCATGCCTGTAATCTTAATGTAATTTTATTTTGAGCATGGAGGGGAAGGTAAAAGGCAGGACTATTTAACCCTAAAACAAGTGAGAATCATGCTCTTATGCTTTGGAAAATTAATGTAGAAATGTATATAAAGTCTTTATTGTAAAAAAAGAAAATTGATCTTCTATGATTTTTTCCTACAGAAAGAGAAAGCCTAGAGAAAAAAAAGGCTTCCAAGATTTAACTAATAGAAAAGACAACACTAAAGATCTTGATTGTACAAAAATTTAAGTAACATTCAGGATGATATGCTAGTCATTTCTGGTCCACCAGTTAAAGATAGCAGACAGCCTTATTAGGATAGTATTTGGTTTAGAACTTTTGCAGGAAAAATAGTTAGGAGCAATAAAAACATGGAGAGGAATTAAATATAAACATCAAATTAGTTCAGCAAGCTCTCTCACTACTAGATGCCAATAGTAAATGTCAACAAGAGAGCTAAAACGAAGATACCCAAGGGAAGACTTGTTTGGGAAAGTCACATAAGTGGACATTTATTTGAGTTTGGTTCTTGACCATTTTCAGAAAGTTTGCAATAAATTAATTTATCCTATAAGTTCTACTTACAATTTATCAATTTGCATTTCTATAGAGCAATCCTAAATACTTAAATGTCTCACTATATTCTACCAAGAAAAACACAACAGAATATTCATTAACATTTATTTTGACTGATTAGTACCCATGCCTTTCTGATTGGTAAATACATTAAATATTCATTACTCTTGCCTGAAAGTTAATTGAAATATATGTTGGAAGACAGGGAGTGTCTTCGTTGCATCATTATATTATCTACATTGCATTACGTTATGTTGGCCACATTGACAAAAAGTATACATAGGTAATTGTGGAGGTCAAGAAAAGAGGCTTCCACTGGAGAATCCAGAAGGAATGCTGATTCCTCTGCTACTTACTCAGTATTCCCTATTATTCTATGTCATATCTACATATTGGATGGAGACATGAATCTTCATCTTGTGCAGTATCCACCATTATACATCTCTGGCTGCCTTCCTGTTCCTCCAGGGAAACCACTCAATCAATTGTATGAAAGATTGCCTTTTTTCTTCCAACCCACCACTGACATGACATGACAGACATCAAAGGTAACTGTTGGTCATACCATGGTATACTGTTCACCTATATAGAGAACAGTAATAATAGGAGATAAGCAAGACTTTTGATTGAAAGGGAATTACTTGAGGATAAGGATTTTGTGCTAAATCCAAAGGTATAAAGTCCCCTGTCAAATAGAAAAGATATATGATATATTGTGTTTTGAATTTTTCTAGAAGTTTTAATGCAATCAATTTCACATCATTCCCTCTCTTCCCCTCAGTTCTCATGTCTGTCATGAACAGTGTATGATACCGAGGTAAAGGAAAACTTAAAGGTGAACTGGGAGATATAACTTCAGCTTGTACAAATTACAAAAATGATTCCTAATTTATATTATCCTATGCACCAGTAAATTTATAACCACTTTTACTTGTATCATTATTTGCTTTGAATGTGACTATAATTATACTGTCTTATAGAGGAGTGAATACTTCTTTTTCTCACTCTGTGATATATCAAAGTGATTTACACTATCTACAAAACTCAAAGCAAATATCAGATGCCTTCTCATACAACTACAAGCTCCCAAAAAGTACACACTCATACAGATGTAGGGTACTAATGATTTGAAACAAATTCTTTAATGTGAAAGATTTATACCAGATAAACCACCACCAAGAAAATGACTTTTTACTTTAGCCTTAAAAGATGAAATTTTGAGATTCATCCTCAAGGAAATCATTATCTCGTCCTCATATTTGAATGACACCTTGGTTGGACCTAGACAGAAGTAGATTATGTTGTCTTATCCTCCCACTATTAAAGAATCTATAGTACTTATGGTTTCCTGTCACTCAAATAACAAGCAATGTTCTGTTCATCCAGATGCCTATTTTTTTAATCAAGGGAATATAGTATAGCTGACCTCAGGTTTAAGAATTTCTACTTAAGACATTTCAAATCTGACATGAGAACGTTGTCAGCTTCTCTCATGCTCATTTAAGCAACAGGATATTTGTTTTGATCATTTTTATGTTAAATTCAGTTAATCCTTTTATGTTAAGTCCCATTGCAGTTATTACAATAAGAATAAATAAACAATTATGTAGTGTACAAAGCCCCTGAAGGCAGAAGCTGCCTGTGTGTCCTCCAGTATATTCCTGGCATCTACCAGAAGGTCTGGATCATAGTGATTACACAGTAATATGTGTTGGATTATTGAATGAATTTTAATAAATTTAAAGTACCTTTAACTCACTTCAAGAAGGTGATTGTAAATGTCATCAAGTAGGTGTAATAAAATTTTGAAAACTCAATGAACAAAAATTATATTGAAACTTTTAAAAAACAGAAACTCATATATTAGTCATATTTCTCCTTTGGAGGCTAGCAGTTTATCTAGTTTTAAACTACCATTTTTCTCTATGTTCCCAATGAGAAATATATACATGTTTTATATATGTATATATGTATACAGTACTGTATATATATTTTAGGTAGTGTTGAAAACAGGATAGTGTTCAATATTTGTTAGTTAATAACTAACTTAAGAATTTGGCGAATTATCAGTATGATGCAAGGTATAAACTATGAAATCATCTAGCATTTAATGTAATTCTTTGATGCACTATAAAATTTCTTAGTGATCACAGCTCAAAGAAGAAAATTTTTCTTACATACATTTTGAAATTCAAAATGAGTATTAAGCCCTGTGATGTGTCAGGCATTGTTCTAGGAGCATAAAATAAATTCCTTTAGCACTTTCATTTTAGTGGGAGCAAAGGATAAAATAACAGGCAATAAACTAGGTGATGAGTGTTAAGAAGAAAAATAAGAATACAAGGTCCAGAGGGTAAGCTGGAGATGGGGAAATATATTTTACAGGGTGGTTTGAAGTTAATGAAGTCCTTTAAGCTAATGTTGTACACAGCAGATTATTGAACTCTACCACTCAAAAGAAAGCAGGCATGAGAATAGCAGTGCTGTACGATACATTCATTCATACTCCTTAGTTATAGATAATGTCAATTATCATCGGTCTAAACCAGGCTGAATCCAATAATGAGACTATAAATATTTATCCCCCAGTGAGAAGAATTATAAAATGCTATTGTGACTGCTTTGAAAGTAGCAGGTCACAGGTTCAACACTGCTAACTGCAGCAGTCACGAGGTGGAAGAGTTTATGCAGTATAAGTGGGAATGTTTTACACAAATAATTTTTTCTTTTAATTTAAATTTAAACTTGAAGCCTACCTTTAGAGCTGATGAGTTTGGTTTATTTAGAAGATTTCTATGCTTCTAAATAAAGTAGTCCGTAGTAGTATGTGTATTTGAGTGTGTGAAAGCTCTTCTCTGAACCCCATCTTTAGCAGAGGCTGCCTCCTGGATATAAACTCTGCATTTTACCCATGCTCAACATGTTGAGATTTTAAAAATGTTATTTATTAACTGTTTACTAATGTTTATGCTTCCTGAAAAGTTGAAAAATGTAGCTGTGAATAATCAAAATGTACTCTAACAGATGCCGTTATTACTTAAATTTGTTTTTTAATATAGATAATTGACAACTCATTTTCCTTTGAGTTGGAAATACAGGAAAGCATTGTCAGTAAACCCAGGCCATTTCCATATTTCATCTTTCCTCACAATTTCCCTTTCAAAGTTTCTGGATTCTAACTTTACTCCGTGAAGATTTTTTTAGGAATAGTTACTGTGTTGAGTCATTGGCATCATTAGCTGCTGTTTGAAGCTTTAGCATGGTGAATGACATTATACTAACATTTTTTTGACTGGATCAAATATGGTAAATACAAGATTTTTATTTTTCCGGAATAATCATTCCAGTTTTGTTATAGTTGTGATGCAGGCTTTCTCCACTGCATCAAAAAATTAAAATAAGACATTCAAACTAACGTTTATCTATGTGAACATTCACACCAACGCATTACGTACAAGTTTGTAAAGTGGAGGAGAAAGGAATAAAAACCCCACCAACTTACTTTGTACCCAAGAAGGTGGGAAATGACCATGCCTAGAAGCAGCAGCACTCGGACTGGTCTCATGGGATCCAAACCACAGTATGCCTCATAATGAGATTGAATTTGAGCCTATTTAGAATTCTCTGCCTGTGTCTGAGCTCAACCATCTGGAGGGTGTGGAAAAGAGGAATTACAATGACAATTCCAGTTGGAATATGAGATCTAAGAAGATGTTAAAAGAAATAATGGAAGAGAAGGATGATGGGAGACCTGAAGCCTGTGTATGTAATGGCTCAAGGACATGCATTCAATACCTTGTCACTGGCGGCCTTGGTTCTGTGACCCTATTAGCCACATATTTTCTGCCGGGTTGCAACAATGAACAGTAGACTTTTCATTTGAAGCACACTCCAAACCCTAATGGTTCTCTTCTAAGAGCCCTTCTCTTAATTAATTCCACATCATTTGTTATAATTTAAAATGATTTTATCACTCGCTCTTTCAGTTATCATATGAAGTCACCCTGAGGACCAAAGACTATGAGCTGCCGTGACTGGAAAACTGTTTTTAAAGCTGTTTTAAAATGTTAGGCAGAAAAGTAGTACTGAAAGATGGAACCTGCCTCACTTATTTCTATATGTTTCTGTTGCTAAAGAAAACATGAAAAATATTAACAAAATGGTTTTTTTCCAGGTACTTCAACATTTTGGCACTAGTTAATGCTTTCTGTTACATTTTCTTCCAGGAAACTTGGCTGCCAAAGGGTAACCCTGCATAAGCACATGTTTCTGACTTACGTTATGAATTCCATCATTATCATCGTCCACCTGGTTGAGGTAGTACCCAATGGAGATCTTGTGCGAAGGGACCCGGTAAGCACAGCATGGTTTTGTTTTTACTTTTATTTTAAAGGATAGGATGTAAATAGCAAATAGAATGTTAATGTTTGACTTAAGTAGATGTTTACATGTGTAATCATATTTACTTCTATAGTCTAGTTTTGCATTAAGCAAGGTGTATCATTCCTATGTAATTCTTGGAAGTAATTGTTGCATGCTATAGTATAGGGCTTGGAATGATTGAATCGTAAGCAAATAACAATCATACAACATAGCATGAGTTTTTATGACTAATCAGTAATTTATTAAAATCTATGGTAAATGTACTGAGCATGTCTTGTGAACATTACCAGGGGCACTAAGGTAGCGCTTCCCAATGACCCTAGTGTGACACTCAAGGTTAGATACTGATCCCCTCATCATTCTGGTACCAGGCTGGGCTTGGCCCAGTCACCTAATGAGCCATATAAATATTCTCATGATCGATGTCTGCATGCTTTGAAAAAGGTTTTAGCGAAATAACGGAATACAAAAATTTGGAGAACAGTAGGACATCCATGAAATTCATGCTCACATACACCATTGCAACAAGCAAATCTGGTGGGTGTCCTCCTTCTACTTGAGTATTATAGAGAACAGGAGAGCTGAAATCATTTAGCTCTATTATTGAGAACCATTCTGGATTTCTTCTACCAGAATGGCCCTGACAGCTATTCAGAATAACTCAACATTGCCTTCAACCTTCTCTCGTTAGATTTCTAAGATAAGTGTTTTTCACAGTGGCTTCCAAACCTGGCCATACTTGAAAATCAACTGGGGAAATTTTGTAAATATGAGATAGCTACTGTCCATATGATGGTAGAGATTCAGTAGGTTTGAGGTGGAGCCACAGAATATATCCCTGTGCTGCCAACCTTGGAAATCATTGGCCAACTTCTGGGTGAAGCAAACGAGGTGGCAAAGGAGGGCAGAGGAGAAGCACTCTGAGGCTTTGCAGGTTCACTGGTATCAGTCCCTAATATTATAAACTAACAAAAATCAGAACTGAAAGGGATTTGGAGGTTTTTATTCCTTACTCCTTATTTTACAGATCAGAAACCTGAGGATAAAAAGGCAAAGTGATTTGCCCCAAATCATGTAACTGGTGGGAAAGGAGAATAAGGACTCAAATCCACATCTCCTTACTCTTAGTGTTTGTTCTTTCCTTTGCATTCCATGTTATGTGTCTAATAACAAATCGGTGAGGAATTAACAACACTGAACTTGTTGGTTGGGTTTCCAAATCTATCAGATTGATATTTTTAAAAATCAAATCACTTTGGTGCTTTGATACCAAGTAACCACTTACTTTACAGAAATTTTTATGTATCACTCTACTGTTTAAATAATTTATAATCACAGTTTCTATTATTTAATAGTCATTTTTCCCTAAGTATTTTCATCTCAAAAAAATCCACAAATGTTTCTCTGCCATCTCCTTTGCAAAGCTTCCTTCCTTAATTTGAAAAAGCCTTTTCCTTATTCATTTAATGGACAATTCCATTAAATGATTGAAACAGCTTAATAATGTAATTGTTTATTAGATCAAATATGAAATTGCCAATATTTGATCATTCATGTTATGCAAAATTGATGAATCCATGTGTTTTATCCTAATACAAATGTGTGGCCAGTGCATTGGGGTCTAGTAAGAGTGGGGACTATTACCACCCCTAGGCCTGAATGGACAAGTAGAAGGAAGACATAGGAACCTAAAGAGAGAGAGATGGTGTGATGAAGGCTGCCCTGTAGATATTCAGGACTTCTGTCTTGGGACACAGCTAGCTTGCGGCAACCCCACAAAAGGAAGTGGGGAAACGAATCTCCCTCATTCATTCACTCTCCTCTCCCAATCTCTGCCAATCGTCCCCATTAACTGAGCTCCACTGGAAACCAGAGGGCAAGCAAGCCCTGATGGAGACGTACAGATCCGTTTCTGTGGGCCCAGGGCAGTGGGAGCAGGGTGGAAAGTGCATCTGGAAGCACAGGCAGAAGCTGTCTAGCTCCCAGTGAATGGCCAAGGGAGATTTTCATTTTTGTTTCTCTGCTTAACTGTGTTATGCAAGCATCTGTAGATAGCCTCATCTTTCAAAACCGGCATTTGACAGTTCTGCCAGCCCAATAACAAAAATGCGTGAAATCTGCCCAGAGCATGCATCCTGCGTGACAGTGGCATGGCATGGGAAAGCAGCTTAATTTGGCTTCTAATGGATCCACAGTGTTAATAATTTTTACAGTATGAATATAGCCAGAAAGGCATTGTGATCCAATATTTAAAACCCTGGCATCTGTTATCGAAGACAAAGTCCTGTCTTACTCACCTGCAGAATAATGTGGCCAAATGGGTTTAGCTTAATGAGTTTTATTTTTTAATGTCTGCTAATTTAAATAAAATTTGTCTCATTTAATTTAACCCCCACAATATCCCAGTGAAAGGTGGATATTATCCCCATTTTAAAGCTGAGGAAACTGAGGCTCAGTGAAAACAAGTGTCCTCCATACCATGAACACTTAGAGATGGGATTCAAGCACATAAGCCAGTCTTGCTCTTCTATACCACTTTGTACTCTTGATTGTCTTCATTTACTTCCTTAGGCAGATGTGTTCTTAAAGAAATGGGCTCAGTCATTCCGTAATTCCATAATTGGACACGCCCACTATAATTAATTAAAGAAGCTGCCCCTCACTGAGTTTAAAACAGATGTAAAAGCCATTAACTAAGCATCACTCTACAGAGAATAGTCAAAAAGAATAGACAAATTTTTGGCTTTCCATTTCCCATTAAGGGTGAAAACCCTGAGAAAGCTAGTGTCTATAGGGAGTAGGCTTGGAAATGGCACTTCGCTTTTTGAATAAGCAGCCACGTTGACCTGGGAGCACGCTCAGTCGAATTATGAAGTATTGTAAATTCTTGAATAGACTCTTTCTCATCTCTCTTCTGGGGGTCTTGTGCCCGTATCTCATGCCTCCAGCCTGGCCCCCAGCTGGTAATGTAAAGGAGGCTTCTCATCCACTGTGAGATCTTGCTAAATCTGTTATCTTCCTGAAATAGTCTAAATTCAGGCTTTTTGTGAGTTTGCTACTAAATTATAGAAGCCATGTAACTTTATGCATCAAATGAGAGTAACAAAAGCTGCTCTGCTTACTTCTAAGGGGCTGTCCTAGAGAGCCAAACAATAAAGGTTTTAAAAACTCCCAAGGTCATAATACTGCAAGTGATTGCTCACGAGGGTTGCCGTCAACCCTTGACTTGTGGCTAGCTCCCTAGGTCTCTATACTTGGACTTTTCCAACAAATCTGTGACTCTATTCAGTGCTCATAACAATCGCATTCATTATCACTGCTGGATGTTTCCACTTTCATAGGAAGTAGACATACCCAGCCCTCTGCCAGCCCCAGTACACAAGTCCCCCAGCTACTGCCAAGTCTGCCCATATCTGCCTTGCAGCTCCTCTGTGGCCTAGGAACCTTGAATAGATCCTAGAAGCAGATGTCCAAGGACCTGGCTCTGCCACTAAGCACCTGATTTCCTGGGAGAATGTGAGTGTGAGCTTCAGGGAGCCAAAGAAATTAACAAGAAGCTTTCTTTTAGGTATGGAGGAATGAGGCTGCTTCTGCCACACACATTAGGCTTTCTTAAAGCAAGTTTGAGATAAAGGAAAGAAGCTTATCCTTGTGGCATAACTAGCACCTGGTTCTCCAAATCAATATATTTTTAACCTAACAGAGTAGATATTTTTAGCTGTACAAGAGCAAACTTCCTAGGGAAAAACTATAAAACACTTGAAAGATAGAATCTCACCCAATCAATCAAGTATTTATTGACCACTCAAAATTCAAATTTTATTGTTCAGGCTGAACTGAATTCATACTATTCTGGAAAAATATCTATTTATGACATTTTCTTCATCATCCCTAGCAATGAGCCAAGCCTCACATGGAAACAGCTTCCTGTGTCTTACAACCATATATACTGGGTTTAGTCATTTTTTAACTATGTCAAACTGTGGGTTTTTTTTTTTT
>VBSM01002217.1:44107540-44119967 GCA_008086735.1 Cheirogaleus medius
TACCAAAAATAGAAAGAAGTTAATTGGACAGCTAAAAATATACAGAAAAAATTATCCGGGCATGGTGGCACATGCCTGTAGCCCCAGCTACTCAGGAAGCTGAGGCAGAAGGATTGTTTGAGCCCAGGAGTTTGAGGTTGCTGTGAGCTAGGCTGACACCATGGCGCTCTAGCCCGGGCAACAAAGTGAGACTCTGTCTCAAAAAAAAAAAAAAAGGTTTAACTGCTATTTTGAAGCCCCATCTTTCCTAGGAATAGAGTTCTCCACTTCTAAAGAGGCAAACAAAATAACATCTAAAGGCTGAGAATCATGTCATCAACATTACTAAGTCACATGCAAAATAATATATTTAAAATTACTTTAAATGAATTATTTGAAATATTGCATTTTTCTTGAAAAACTGACATTCCAGAAAATATTAGATTAAGGTTGTTCCTAGTCAAGGAAAGTAGAGACAAGAAAGAGAAAACCGAAAAAGAAGAGACAAACAGCTGAAGAAATTTTTGGAAAACAGAAGTTATTAGACATTGTCAGTCTATAAATATTTATTGAAATTGCAACTAACATGTAAACAATAACCACAGTCATAAATTAAATAAAAGCATATCCATCAGCACTTCATCTATCGGTGATTCAGGCATGTGTTTCCTTAAAAAACAAAACAACAGAATACATAATTTTTAAAGACAGTTTCTCTCTTAATCAAACTAAAGACAGAGGTGTGGGTTATTTTCTTTTTTTTTTTTTCATTTTGACCCAATTCTTGGGTCACTGAATCAGCAGTTAAGAGCCAAAAAGATTTTCCTTCCCAATGCCCACGGGGATATATTAAAAATAAAAAGTTATTTCTTGAAGAGGAAGGCTGCCTCGTCCCAAATGCTATGTCACCCCTTCTATAAGAATCTTCTCTTTTTATTTTGTTGAGGGCAAAAAACAAAAACCCCACAGTGTCCTCACTCCTCATTGGAGAATCCCTGTGGATTTGTGGTCCCTTTCTCATTAAAGTAGTTTGTTTCTTCCCTGGGTAGTTTTTCATTAGGCATATTCTCTCCTGTATGGCCAAGAGTGAGAATCTTATTCCTTCACATTCTTTTTTTTTTTTAAAGTTAAACTCAAAATAACTCATGGCATAAATAAGGGCTAACTACATCCTCAGTTTATTGAGTGATGTGAAAATTGCCCATTGTCATTTGTGTCATTTGAGTATTTCATTTCCATAATATCTAAAATTTTGTATTTTTTTGTTCTTACCGGCTCACTCCATGATCTTCATGTAGAGAGAGTCAGGAGGCAGAATTAAAAGCATTGTTCTTGCTGAATCTAAAGGAGGCTGGCAGGATACTTGTCATTCTTTAGAAGTAAATTTCTCTCTAAACTTCCTATCTGGGTCTGAAAGGGACAATACTGTGAGATTAGTTTTTACTGGGAACCTGAGCACTTTGCACCTTAAAAGCTGAAACAATTGATTCACATTTTCTATAGCTTCTTATATAAGTAAAGTCAAATGAGTACCAAGTTCTGGAAAACAACATGAATTTCTTCTAACCTGTTTGTTCAGAACAATTGAACCACTAGTCCATGTCAGAGCTCCATCCTAGGCAGGCACCAGCTTAGAAAGTGCTGAGAACCAAGGTGCTAGAGGTGATAAAGCCCAGGTGTAAGCTGGACTCCTGCCCAGCCTAGGAGGCCGCTGCAAGGGAGAACATATCAATGTGAGGGAGGGAACTAACAGAGACAGCAGAGTTTTTGAGATGAGAGCTCAATGGCAGAGAAAACAATATTGGAATCATCTATTTCAGCAACCTATAGAAAAAATTAGATTGAAAATAAAAGTATACTATGGATTTGAGGGGCAATCCAGAGAGAATCGTGCCAAGATGTGATAATGAGGTATCCTGCCCTGGTCATTTATGCTACTTCACTTTATTTGCATGTCAAAACCAATAAATGATCTTTTAAGAGAGATCATACAGTACATAAAGGTATAGGGGATTTCTTTATTCCTTTTTAAAGTTATTATTTATAGTTGATCACATCCCCATATGGATTTGAAGAAGAATGTGTCCCTAAATGGATATAAACAACTCAATCTCCAGTTTCTCTCATCTGGCCAATCTGGGTGGTACCTCTGCCCATGAAATCAGTGACTTACACATGGCCTCTTGTGCCATGGTTTATATAGCAAGTCTCCACCTCAACATTCGCAGCTAGCTTTCCTTGATTTGAGAAGGCTGTCACGAATTTGGTGCAGAACTTGTTATAGATTCATTTTCATTCTCAAAGAGCTTCCAGCGGGGATGCTAGAGGTTTTGTATACTCCTTTAGAGTATGTTGGTTCATTGTTAGAAAGCTATGGAGCAACAGTCCCTCTGATATTTATTGTGCTTAGGGGGATTGCTCCAAATACTGCAGCATTGCTCTTGCTGAACTATAGGATCTCAAATCCTCACGCTTCTACTTACAAAGAAATCTGTAGTCTTGAGCAAGTTACTTAACCTCACTGTGCCTCACTTTCCTAATGCGTAAAATGGAGATAATTATAGCACCTTCCTCGTAGAGTTGTTTGTGAGAAACCTATGTACCTAAAATCCACAAAATGAGGTCTGGCATGTAACAATTCTCCAAGGTTAGCTATCGTTATTATATTATAGCTGTCAGCATTATCATTACACCTTTAGCACTTGTCGGTTTCTAGCTGAGGTGCCTAGTTCATTGCTGTGTCCCAGAGCAGAGACGTGGAAACTCATAGCATTTGTAAATCACTGCTGAAATCTACAAAGGACTAAATGTGAATGGAGAATACACATATTTAGAGATTTGTAAATCATAAATAACTAAAAGGGCTATGGTCTGAAAATGTAAAACAACATCAGTCATGCTTGAGAATCCCCAAAGAAAAGTAATATAATACCCTCACCCTGTCATGTAGAGAAAGACCCCTGAGAGTAATAAATGGTTAATTTGTATTCGTTTGCCACATTTCTAACAAGTTTTTCTTAAAAATCAGTTGGAATTGTGCCTATCCCACTCTTCTGCTTGCTCTGGCATTCTTTTCTTAACACTTCCAAAGTGCTTCCTTTGCCAATTTCCGGATCATCTTCCGATGTATTTATCTGAGGTGAGACTTCTTTCTCTGGTGTTTTGTTTCGTTTCATTTCATTTCATTTCGTTTCGTTTCGTTTCATTTTGTTTCATTCGTTTTGTTTTTCTGAAACACGCAGAATCACAACTATACAGTTCCACAAATTCAAGCTCATTTGTTCTGAGACGTTCTCAGGAATCATCTCAAGATTGCATGACAGACTCATGTTTAATTAAAATACTACAATCTTAAATTCCTTTGGAGAAAGACTGTAGTACTTTCCTATAAAGTTAATGCTGACTTTCTGATGGGAGGATTTTTCTCTTTCATTCAGCTAGCTTTAAAGACTGTACAAGTTTACGGCTCTCATGGCAATGAGAAAGGTGAGGTGAGAGCCTTTTTGCCCCTTAGTTTTTCAACTGCGCTGGCATCTTGACAAAAAAGTCTGAAATTCTTCTTTATGAGGTTTTGAAATATATATCAATCGAAGTCAACATGTTTCTCATTGCATCATGAGTTTACTGGAACAGGAAGCTTGTGCCTTTCGTTGTTTAGCATTATTAACGGAAGGCCAGCAAGTAACCAAAATAAGTGGCAGGTACTGAGGAAACTCTCTCTGTATCCTGAATCCATTCAAAGTGTGGTCTACACTAGCATCGTCAGGGTTCTTGTTAGAAATATAGACTCTCAAGCCCCGCACCACACCTTCTGAATCAGAAACTCTAAGACTGGGACTAATAAGTCTGTTTTAACAAGCTCCCCCAGTCATTCTGATGCATGCTAAAATTTGAGAAGCACTACTATAGATTCTTCCATTATTTGCATTTGAACTGGATATATTTGGAGGGGTTCATCACTGCTTTCAAGGACTCATACTCTTATAAATAAGTCATGCCCATTCCCACTAGCTTTAACGTCAAGGAGTAGACTAAAGGGCACTTTCAAACTTGTAATATGTGCAAATAGATAATAAAAGGCAAGCCACATGTCCTTTCTATTTTTCCACATATCAAAATTTCCCTCTCACTTTTAGATAGGAGGTCTGGAAAAATTGCTAAACTAATTGAATGTCAGTCTCATTTAATCCATCCTATCTTGTAGGCATACAAAAGTAATTACTCTCCCCAAGATTGCCCACTCCAGTTCTAAAATATTCCAGGAAGATAGTGGAGATGCAACCTCCATTTCCCAAAATTTTGTGCCCAGATAAGGCAAAAATGACACAAGTGTCACTGAAATACAAGAGGCAGAACAACCTATAGGCACAGTGCTGGCCAGTGCATTGTCGAGATATCTTACATGTTGGCCAGCTCTCCCTGGAATATTTACAAATGAGCAAAAATGTCATTGGTCCAGAGATTTGTCAGATACCAACAAAATCAACTAGAAGATTATGTTCCTCTTTGCTCTGGCTTTTGTTAACCTACGTCTTTGGCCTACCTATTAACGCCTCTGTGGCATTACTAACCTACCTCTCTCCCACAAGTATTTTCTTTTCCACCCTATTGTCAGTCACTGTCCTTCCTGTCTCCTAATTCTTCTGAATGGTTTCAGTGAAGCCTATTCTGACAGAACAGCCCAGTTCTCACGTCTGCCTTATGTTCTATGGTGCTCTATGTAGGCATGATAGAACATGGACCATGGCCTAATCCAGGCAGCTATTCAGAGGAGACTGTGTTGCTCCCATGAGGCTTGACTCCTTTTTCCAAAGGAAAACTTCATACTGATTCTGAAGGATAAATTCCTCTTTTATTGTCCCTGGGCCCTGCATGGCATGTTTCCCTGGAGAAACTGGAAGAAGCCCTTTCCAGTATTTCTTAATACACACAACACCCTGAGACAGCCTTGAGGGACACAAGACAGTTCTCTGGAGTAGCGCTGTTGTAGCTCCCCAAAAAAGCTCTAAAGAGAAATTGCCCTGAAAAAAAAAATAATCAAGAATTACCCACTAGAATGAAAAAGAGAACTTGAATCCTTAGAAATAGCATTTAGAAATAAAAAATGATGCAGGAGAAAAAGGTACACTACTTTGACTGGAGCAAGGTAAATGATAGTCTGAAAAACACACATATTTTAGACAAGAAAAACCTAGGATGAAAACAATAAGGTAAAAATCTTCACTGAAATCTGGAGAAGTTTAGGATATGATGGACTAGATCTGATATACGTTACCTTTGAAATAAATATACCACATTCCAGAGAAATGTTTTCGTTTCTCCCCATAATCTCCCTACATTTGGAGTGCAGTTCAGTGTTTTGATATGTCACTGAAACTAATGGCTTTCCTAAAAGTATGAAATAATCAAATGCTAAAATAGTATGAAATAATCAAACTATAATAACTATATTCAAAAAGAATATAAAGTTTGCTTGAAAATTAACTAATTATTTTATTTGAAAGTAAAGGTCTACAGAAAGAAACAAAATAGTAGAACTGTATCCTATAGAGGTATTGGGTATTGATTTAGCCTATAAAAATAAAATCTTCATATAATCAAAATCACCCTCCCAAATTTTCATATGATGTTACAGAGTATATATTACAGTAGTTTATTATCTAAACTGATGAAAAACAAAATGGTGATGCTAAGTAGTTCCTAGCTGGCAAAATCTCTCACAGATAACAATTTCAAACTCTGGACAAAATATAAAAAGAAATTACCTGAAGACCCTGGAGAGAGAACGAAGCAGTAGACACTAGAAAAAAGAGGACACTTGAAAATGGGCATAGCTGTGGGCAAAGTTCCCATTGTTTTATTGCTTTTACCCCTTTTCAGAACACCTAAAATTCTGGTTAAAAACCCTCAATTTTCCCAACTTGAAAAACTAGAATACAGAATTTAGGGCAACCACAGCTCCCCAAAAGGAAAGGAGTAAAAATATCAGAAAAAAGAGAGAGAGGAGAGGCCTCAAATTTTGTGTTTACACTTATGTCCAGTCCTTGGCTGACCCCATAACTATGTGTGTGCAAAGCACTCCATGAGCATAGTTAAGTCTAAAATAACTAAATTGAAATTTCAGATACTACCATCACAGGGAATTTGTACTTTGGATTTAGTCAAGTTAAGTACCTACTAAAACAAACAAACAAACAAAAAATCCCCAAAATCAGAAAATTTCAAAGGAGTATAACAGAATCTAGGATTTACAACATAACATTTATAATATTCAGAACTCAATCCAAAATTATCAGACATACAAAAAATTTAGAAAATATGACACATTCTTAAGAGAAAACACAATTGAAACAGACCCTGAGATGACCTAGACATTAATATTAGCAGACAAAAATTTTAAAGTAGCTATTACAACTATGCTCAAGAATGTGGATGAATAAAAAATAGAAAAATCTCAGCCAAAAAAGTAGAAATTGTTCAAAAAAAAAAGAACTAGAAATTCTAGAACTTAAAAATAAAGCAGATGAAATTTTAAAAAATAATTATATTAGATGGCTCAATAACAGAGCCAAGATGACAAAGGAAAGAGTCAGTGAAGTTGAAGATAAGTCCATAGATATTATGCAAGTTGAAGAACAGAGATAAAATACTGGGAAGAAAAAATGAATAGATCTCAGGGACTTGTGGGACAGTATCTAATAGTCTAAAATACATATATTTTGAATCTCAGGAAGAAAAGGTAGAAAATGAGCCTGAAAAAATTTTTGAAGAAATAAATGTTAAAAATGTCCCAAAGTTGATGAAAGACAGAGAGATCTGCTTTGTTCTCACCTGATTTCCTTCCTCTCAAGAGTTTGAAACTTGAAAGTTGTCTTACACTTGAGTAATGAACCACAGTAAAATTTGTTACAGGAGAGGAGTATGCTTTTATGTTGTACAGTGAAAGAACAGATAGAAAAGGACAGCCTAAACGAACACTAGAAAATTACGCAATTGCCCGCTGATTTTTCACATACCCTTAGGAAAGTCTTTGCATACAGCTGGGGCATATACGCATACGCATGCGCAGTTTGAAGTGCAAAGGCAAACACTTGTTCTGCCAGGACTACAGGAGATAATGATAGGGCATAGCAGACCTTAGGGACTGCCACCTTCTAAAGAACCCTTGCTCCAAACTTCCAAAAACATGACAAAGACTCAAGATGGTCCCTTAGGGATCCAGTCCAGCATTGTAAGCTTTTCCATCCATGTCAGCAGTCTGACCCCTTCAGATATGTACTGATCTTTGCAGACATTTGCAAGAACGGTAGTGCTATTAGGTGAAAAGGACTCTGACATTTATTTGTCATATCTTGGATAAGCAGCTCTTGTTTGGGTACTTGATGAAAAAATATTGAATTGGTAGTCAAAACATTTTCATTGAACAACACTATAAGCAACTACCTAAAGCCATATTCATTTCAGTTTAATAAGCATCTGCTGCTCACCTTCTGTATAAATATTACTGGGCTTAAGTCCTGAGGGTGAAGATGGAGGAGGCAGCAGAGACATAAAGATGAATCAGGTAGATATGTATTTAACAGAAATTACATGTTCACTCAATATGTAACCTAGAGATATATTAAATAAAATTTAATTAAAAAATAACCTGGCAAATTTAACCAACATAGACCACCAATCTTTATTATTCAGGATCTTTTAAAATGTCTTTTCCTTCAAGTAAAATATTTAGAAATTGACTTATTGATTCTTCCCTTGCTCAAGTAAACATAACTTCACACTCTTCCTTCTGTGCAAAAGTGAACTGATGAGAAAACATTTTTTAGAAGCTTCAGGGAAATGTACATAATTATGCTTAATCACTAGAGATCACTCTGAACAAGTAGCAAAGTTTATTTCTGTTTTAAAATAAGACTTGTCAGAAACAAAATTGGCAGCTTTAATTCAGTGCAAATTATTTGGAGTTAGTACTGTTTAGACCACTTCAAACTAAGTTTTCGATATTTTGAGTTACTTATTAATATGTTTGTGTAGTGAAGGATGTTGTTTTAACTGTTTGCCATCAGTCTTCAAACATACTCATTTGGTTCCTCAATGACTAAAGAGACAGGAGAGATACTCTTTGCATGCTCTTCATTTTGCTTCAGTATTGTCCATGTGAATTTGAAAAGTAAATTTACAGGCAGACACCTCTTTTATTATAAATTAGCTTATATTGCAGCCCCTACGCCCCAAAATGCAAAAGTTGGAAGCAGAGCAGAATGTTTGGCAGTACTCCTTAATGTGATCAACTTTGGCAGAATCTGCTAATCCACTCCTTCTTCCTTCTTGATTTTCAGACAAATTTGAGTAGATTATTTCATGTCAATAACACAAATCCCACTAGTTTGATTCATTTCTTCTCCTTTGACTTAGGTGCTAGGCTTTGCTATGTGCCTAAGAATTTTTAACAGTCTTAAAGTTGGTTGGAAAACCTTAGTTCTATAATTGCAATTCCATTTTTAATCAAATAATTATAAAAGCTCTTTAGCACCTTTAGTGGAAAAAATATATTTGTTTAAGTAGTGTGCCCAATCAAGAAAACTGCAGAATCCCCTCTTGAAAGTGACATTATTGTTCAACAAATGTTACGTTTTATTGAAACATGATCCGATAATGAAGGCACTGAATGGTGATGTAACTCATCCAAGCCAGACATTTGAGGAAACTGCCTTGCAAACTGAATGCAGATACTTTGGCTCCTTTTCACATTTACCCTCTGTTCACTGTCAGATGTCTTCCTCTGAGTCTCTTCACTCCTGTCTGACAGGTGAGCTGCAAGATTCTGCATTTCTTCCACCAGTACATGATGTCCTGCAACTATTTCTGGATGCTCTGTGAGGGAATCTATCTGCATACCCTCATTGTGATGGCTGTGTTCGTGGAGAGGCAGCGCATGTGGTGGTATTATCTCTTAGGCTGGGGTATGTATTTTCTCCAGCTGATTTTTGAGCCACCTTCACCTCTGCCTGTACGTTTTCAGTCTTCGTCTAGTCTTGGTCTCAGGGAACAGAGTCAGGGGCCCAGGTCCCTCAAGGACAGGTGGGATGAAGGTACTGGCAGTTCAGTCTCCAGGAGAGCTTGGTGGATACCTTTCCCAATCTCAGTCAAACTGTGATGAACATTAGGCTCAGCACAGAAAAGGGAGGGTCTGGCTATCAGGGTGACTTGAGGGAACACACCCAGCTAACGGAGGGACACAAAATATGCCCTGACTGAGAGAAGATCTGATTAGGCCTCCTTCCACTTTATTCATCATGCCCTTGCAGAGCAAAGGAGAATTTCACATTTGGAATGCTATACCTCTCCTACCCTTGCCCCATTTCTCTTCCTAAGAGGATTTCTTCTTGTCACTTCATGGGCAGGACTCCTCTAGTGAAAGGTCAGGAAATGGAATCAGTCCAGCTGAGGGGCAGATATAACCACATGGGCCTGCACGTATAGCCTGCCAGACGTCATAGCACATGGCAATGGCTTTGAAAAGCTGAGGGCTGGATTGTCTAAGCTGTGGCTGCTTCTGTCCAGACTGGCTAATAAGGCTGGGTGCTGAGGTGGGTCATGGCTCTCTGGAATTGCGCCTCTTCCTCCAGAGCTGCCGAAAGTCCAGCTCCCCCTGGTGGAAGAGGTGTAGATAGGCACTGAGGCAATGAGAGAAAACAAGTGCTAGGACAAAAACACAGGCTGCCTTATCAAACAAAAAGACACTTGCCTTGAGACTTCCTTACCAGAGGAAGAACCTGTGGACCACCCCACAATGACTGGAGAGCCGGGGGCTTCCGCTGCCATGTCCACTGCAGGGTGGCTGTGAGCGGCTGCGACTCTTAGAGCAGAGGCCGTGGGTGGCCTTCAGCCAAGCCTGCTGTTTAATGCAGCAGGTGGGCGAGCCCCGAAAAATACTGGTAAGGGAGGAAAGATTTAGTGAGCAGGGAGAATGATCCAAGGGATTTTTAAAAACACCAACCTTTGTGTTTAAAGCCCTGCCCAATGGACATTGTTACTGTTACCGACTTTATAGAAATGTGCCTGGGAAGTCGTGTTAAGCACCCGAAGTCTTTTCCACAGTCTGTACACCCCGGGGTTTATTTCTATAACACCCCTCCATAACAGGAATACAGGGATTTTAAACAAATATATTGCCCAAACCCAAGGGAATAATCCTATAATGGTGGATCAGTGAGGCAGATAGGTAAGATGCCTCAACATTAAACTGATGATGCTACAACCCTTTGATTGCAAGTAACAGAAAGATGTTCTAACTTATGCAAAAAGAGAGAAATTGTCAGAATCTAGAGCATCTCATGGAAGCCAAGGTCAGAAACACAGCCAGGTGAATAAAAGGGCTGTAGCCTGAGACCAGACAACCAGGAGCGCTCTCCCTTTGTCTTTTGTCTTTGTCTCCAGCCTTTGTTTTAACTGTGCTCTTTCTCTGCAGACCATAGACCACAGGGTCTCTCTCCCCCCAACTCTCATGGTAAACACAGCCCACTCCATAGTTTCCTGAGTTCTCAAATTTTTGTTCCAGGCACTCACGGAGGCCTGGAACATGCCCACCTTAAAGTCCCAATTCTGAATAGCTTGACAAGAGAATCTGATTGGTCCAACTGAAAGCAGGTGGCCTGCCCTGTTTCAATGAACCATAGCCAAGAAAATTAAGGAGGATTTAGCACATAGTGCAAACATGTCTGGGAATGGGCGAACAATCCAGAAAAACAGGAAAGGGGTCCTTGTGAACTGGATAGGCCATCGAGATTATACACCAAACCACCTCACCTGTGCTGGCTGCTCGCCTATCAAGGGGCAGCAGCAACAGCCTGTTTCCTTAACCATCCAGAGAGGTTGCAATCAGGCTTATGACCATCCCGCTGTTTCCACGTGGTACGTTCTCCTGCTCTTTCTCAAAACAGGCCAGGCAACCAAAATGGCCTCTTATTATTTATTTTTCTTTTAGCTCTAGCCTTCCACAGAGACTAATCTTTCCTTTCCCTGGCCTTCTCAGCCTCATGTACACTCTCTCAATAATTTCTAGACTTCCTAACCCTGGTAATGCCAGGACAACTAGATACAATTGAATTGAATTGAATCAACTAGATACAATTTAACCACGCCCCCCCCACCCCCCGCCAATGGCAATTCTGATCATCACAATAATAATAATTGGTGTTAACCAAATGCCTTCCAATTTAAGATCTGAAAATAACACTCCATCCCAAGCCCACCACACACGCCACCCTACACATATACACTGTTTCTGTCAGATCTATTTTATTTATTTCCTTTGAAATAAAATCTATGGTGTACTTCTTGCACCAGTTTTGACTATTCAAAAACATCTATCTGCCACACTCAGAAAATTTTCCATGGGAAAAAAAGGGCTATAAATTTATCCTTTCCTGTGACGTTCAGCAGAGATGAGGGCACCCTGAAAGGAACAATTTATACTGCTCTTTCCACACGGATGCATTGTGAATTAGTTATAAAACTTTTTGGCATCATCATAGACAACTCAATGAAGATATCTGCTTAACACACATAAACAATTCAAAGGAAAAAAGGAACAAGCTGTTCGGCTGTATCAAAAAGAAGACAAAGATAATAAGTAAAATATTTATATGATACCTTAACCTTCCTTCACCAGCAAATATTGGAAACTTCATCAGAATGACTCAAGTAGAATCCTAAAGAACACGACACTCAGTAAGCTAAGCACAGAATGGGGATTTGCTAATCAAAAGGTATAATGCAAGATTAATAAATTCTAGAGATCTACTGTACCTACTGTGTCTATAGGTTACAATATTGTATTATATACTTAAAAATCTGTTAAGAGAGTAGATCTCATGTTAACTGTTCTTACTACAGTAAAATAAAAATTTAAATTAAAAAATTAGAGGGATTTGCACTTCTGTAGATAGACTTTTGGAAAGACATTGTCAGCAAAATTGCTTTAAAATGTGATTTTATTTAGCATGCCAGAGCTCAGTCTGTCTTTCTCTATTCCTACACACACACACACAAACACACACACACACACACACACAGGCCAAAATTCCACCAAACTTGTTACCATTAAGAAATCATAGTGCCAAATCTGAACTCTGAGAACAAAATTGAAACATGATATAATGACATATTTTAAAGCAATAGCCCTCTTTTAGAACTTTAGGCAAGCATTGTTTCTGGGTGGGAGGAAAGCAAGTAAAATTGCTACCAAATAACTTCTCAAGAAAAAACAGTTTCATAGAAACTTTAAAGGATTTAATGAAGCAGAAAAGAAATCTCTACTGGATAATATTTTCATTGTCCTTTTGAAATTCTTTTTACACTAAGACAGTATGATAGGTTCTAAATTTACAATGCCAGGAAAAAAAAAAGGCATAAGCTAAATGCTTTGAAAAGAATCTTTAAAGTT